>BSUD01000001.1:168152893-168171206 GCA_033239045.1 Fagopyrum esculentum
TTTTTTTTTTTTTTTTTTTTTTTTTTTTTTTTTTTTTGAAAACGGAAAGCGGTTAGGATAGAACTATCTTCTAGAGGTAGTCCATCCTAAAGCATCCTTGCGGATGAGAACACTAAGTTCGAGGTCGTCAGAAAAGAGTGTGTTGGGGTTCGAAATTCCCAAATGGGTCAATCGGTCAGCAACACAGTTGATTTCTCTGAACACATGCCTGACCTGGACTTCCTCAAAGAAGCGAAGATCCAGAATGGAGTCGGATATAATCATCTCGATCTCCCAAGGACAACTCCAAAGTCCTTGGAGTGCCTTGATAACACAATGGTTATCCCCCTCAATTTCAATCTTTTTTATATTTAGTCTTATAGCTTCTTTTAGTCCAGTTTTCAACGCGAAGGCTTCTGCTTTAATTACCGAGTTAAAATTATTTTTCTTAGCACCCAAGCTAATAACATCACCGTAGTGATTTCGTATAACAAAACCAATGGAGGTTATTCCCGAATCGAGTTTTGATCCATCAAAATTTAGTTTGTGAAACCCAGGTTTTGGTTTATCCCATTTAATATTATTTTTCTTTCTTGTGTTGGGTAAGTTGTTCTTTTGAATATGTTTAAAGTTGTAGTCGTCATCATCGGTCTTATGATTTTTCCAATCCTGAATTTGATTTTTAATGAAATTTAAGATGTTATGATCCGATCTGATTGCATCATTGTTAAATATGATTTTATTTCTAAAGAACCAAATACTCCACCAAATGGTTGCCAGTCGGGAAAAATTAGACATGCCGATCTTATTTTTTACTTCCGTCAAGAGTTCGTGAGGTCTTTTGTTTTCCGTGTCAATGGTATTGAGAGTGTTGATGATATTTAGGTCAAATTTTGTGATTATATTTTTGCTATAGGGACAATCAATAAGAAGATGTACAAGATCCTCGAGTTGATGATTACAAAAATCGCAGTTTTTTGGAACTGCGATTCTTCTTTCGTTAAGTTTTGCTTTAGTTGGGATACCGTTTCTTGAGATTTTCCATATAAAGTTTTTAATTTTTGGTTGAGTGTCTAAATTCCAAATCCAATCGCAAGAAAAGTCAGGGAGCCATCCAGACTCCTTTTCTATCATTTCCGAGGCTGATTTTGTGGAGAACCAACCGTTTGCGCTGTTTCTCCAGTATAGCCTGTCTTGTATTTCATTTGTTAGAATGATTGTTTCCATGATTTTTTTCCTAATTGTTGGGCTGATAATGTTTTGTAGCTCGTTTTCAATTTTAGTGGTGTCCCATTCATTTGACTTGATGAAGTGACTGACTTTAATTTGAGTATTGATCAGATTAATGTTTTGTACTAATTTGATTAGGGGGGTTGTTGTGACCCAATTATCGTGCCAAAAGTTGATGGATTTACCATTGCCAATCTGCCAAATAATTCCGTTTTTAAATTCGGATTTTAGTTTTATAAGGTTTTTCCATTGCCAAGATGCTGACCCTTTTAGATGATATTGTAGTACATTAATATTTCTCAAATATTTTTCATTAACAATTTTCACCCAAATGTTTTCTGGTTCGGCAAGAATTTTCCAAAGAAGCTTCATTTGGAGGGTTTTATTAGTGGTAAGGGACTTTCTTAAACCGAGTCCTCCGTATCTTTTTGGTTTACAGATTGACTCCCAACTAATCAATGGTCTATGATTGTCATCTTTGTTCCAAAAGAATTTTTTATACGTTTTATCGAGTTCGTCCAAATTATGCATTGGGAGCATAAATCCTTGCATAACAAAGGATGATTTTGTTGCTAAGTTGTGCTTTATGAGGATGTTTCGTCCTTCTTGTGAAAGAGAGTTTGCCTTCCATTTGCGGAGTTGTTGCTTTGTTTTATTATTTATGTCGCTGAATGTTTCTTTATTAACTCTTCCATTAATGATAGGGCATCCAAGATAGGTATCAAGGGAGGTCGTGTGCTCCATGTTAAGTATATTTTTTATTTCATTGATGCAACTTATGGTTGTGTTTTTAGTAGTTTGGAAAGCAGATTTAAAGTAGTTTATTTTTTGTCCAGATATGGAGCAGTATGTTTCAAGGATTTCTTTCGTTCTCAAGCATGAGTTCGAGTTTGCTTTGGTAAAAATGATCATATCATCAGCAAATGATAGGAAAGGGATTGGTGTTGCGTTCCTACAAACGGAAAAACCAATATGGTTGTCATAATTATTGCAATCATTTTGAATCATTTGTGTAAGGATTTCAGCTCCTAGAATGAAAAGGTATGGTGATAATGGGTCTCCTTGTCTAAGTCCTTTTCCGGGAAAGAATTGGTCAGTTGGTCCATTATTAACAAGAACCGAATAAGAAACCGTGGAGATGCATTCCTCGACCCATCCCACAAATTTTTTATTGAATCCAAACTTTTGGAGAATTCGAATGATAAATTCCCAACTAACTTGGTCGTATGCCTTTTCCATATCAAGTTTAATGGCTGTCCAACCTTCCTTACCTTTTCTACTACGAAAAGAGTGGAAAATCTCGTGTGCAATTAGTATGTTGTCATGTATTGACCTTTTAGTAACAAACGCTCCTTGGAGCGGGTGAATGAGTTTAGGCATAATGGGTTCCAGTCTATTCGTAATGATTTTAGCAATTATTTTATATATTGTTGAGCATAGACTAATCGGTCTGAATTGGTTAATATTAGTAGGATTGTCCACTTTTGGAATTAAAGTTATGAATGTGTGATTTATTTGTTTGAGTATTTTTCCACTTCTGAAAAAGTTCTTAATTGCTTTTGAAACATCCGTTCTCACGATGTGCCAATATTTTTGATAGAATCCGGCGGGCATACCGTCAGGCCCTGGGAATTTATCACATCCAATGTCAAAGATAGCATTTTTGATTTCCTCATTTGTTGGTGGTTTTGTTAGTGTTTCATTGTCTTCGATACTGACTTTATTCTTGATGAGTTGAAGATTTTCTTCCAATAGGTTTTTATCCAATGGAGAGCAAGAGAATTTGCGTACAAATTCTTTTTTAACTTCCATTCGGATTTCGTTTTCATTTGAAATGATTGCCCCATTTGAATTAGTAAATTCCTTTAGATGTTTTCTATTTCTTCTACCGGTAGCAATCCGGTGGAAGTATTTGGAGTTTGTGTCGATGTTTCTCAGGTTATTATTTTTAATTCTTTGTCTCCAATATCTTTGGTGGAAGTTGATGAGACGATTTTGTTTCATAAGAAGATTTCTTTGAAGATTTTCAACTCTTTGGTTTAGATTAGGATGTGATAGACCTTGAATGTCCAAAAGTTGGGATTCAACTTCTTTTAGTTGTTTGAAAATATTTCCAAAGTTTATTTTGCTCCATTCTTTAGCTTTAAGTTTTAGAAGTTGTGTCTTTTTAATGAGGTTAAACATCTCATTCCCACCATAGTTAGCGCGCCAAGTTTGTTTAACAATGTTCTCAAACGCTTTGCGTTTAGTCCACATCATTTCAAATTTAAATGGTTGTGGTGTGAAATGTATTGAGTCCGCTAGTTCTAGTGAGATCTGACAATGGTCCGATATTGTGAATGCATGATTTTTTGTTATTAGTAGGGGATACCATTGAAGAATTTGATTGTGAACTAGGACACGGTCTAGTTTTTCAAGGATATTGTTTGGGCCGTCACGTTTTTTCCTCCAAGTAAACTGATTACCTGTTGTTTGAACGTCCTCGAGATTACATAGGTTTTTAAAGTTATTGAGTCTATTAAATCTGTTAGAGTTGATTGGTGCTCCTCCTTGTTTTTCTGAATGATGTTGGATTTCATTCAAATCTCCCATGATAATGCATGGATTTGGTAGTGCATTGATTATATTGGTAATCGAATCCCAGAACTGATTTTTTGATATTTCTTGGGGTGGAGCATAAGCAAAGACAATATTCAATTTGCGGTTTTGATTATTACAAACCACCTCAATACAAATGAATCGGTCACTTTTTGAGATAAGACGAATTGTTTGATCTTTAAGTTGATAAGCTTTCCACAATAAGCATAAGCCTCCTGCCCTTCCGGTAGCTGGACAATAGATCATATTGTCGAAACCAGCTGATTTCCAAAGGCGGTCATCTGGTGGTTTTTCTGATTTTGTTTCAGCAAGGGCGATAATATTGATCTTGTGGATCTTGCAACTAGCTTCGAGGTTTGTCCAGAGGTTTCTCCGGCACATTCCTCTGATATTCCAGAAACTAATAATCATTAAGAAACTGATTTTTGCTCTTTTGCAAAAGCGGTATAACCTGGTGTCTTGAGTTCTCAACGTTGTATTGAGAGGATGTTTTGAGCTTTATCTGCATTTGATTTTTGACAGTTGAGAAAAAGAGTACTTCGAAGTAATTTTTATTTTTTGAAAGGAACAACCTCATAAAAAGGCAGCTTTGAGTTTTGTAGGCATTTTTAAGGGATTGATGTCTGAATGAATGTTTTGATTTTCTTTTTCCCCACTGAGATCTAAGAGGAAATGATTTGGTTAATGAAAAGATTTTGTTGAGATTAAAGGTCGTAAAATGATTGGTACCTTCCATAAAATTACTTTTTTTTGAAGAAAAGAGATCAAACTGTTGATAAAGAATCAACGAAACCAGTAAAGGATTCCGAATTGATAGGCGGCTCATAGTATTTTTGCTTATTACGCCTACGTCTCGTATAACCGTACCCCGAATACATATAGCACGAAACCATGGTATGAATAGCAATAACCACAGAAAATCCATCCAATCTTGAAACCCAAATATATAGATTCTTCTCGAGTATAGTAATCGTCATTTGATTGGTTCTGAACATTTGTAGCAGTTGTTTGATATAAAGTTTAAGTTAAAGATTAAAATAATGTAATTTAATGATATGTAATTTAGCTTACGAAGAATAATGATTTATGAATGTAAAGTTCATGTACTTTTGCTTTGTATTTCTACATTACAAAAGTTTTAAACTTTCATATAAGTTGATAATTTAGGGTAGAAAATAACTTACATATAGTTATAAAGTTACAAAGCATAAAATATAAGTTTGTTTTAGGTGAATTTCATGTGGTGTACACATACTCGAACGTCTAACTTTTCCGGTATTTGACCCATTGGAATGCACATGGTATCAGAACGATTGAGTATCGGGTCTAACTTACGGCTTGTTAACCTTTAAGACACTTTTCATCGTGGACATGGTAAATATTAATCGTGTTGATTGTCATTCTGGGCATGGTCAATAATAGTCGAATTACAAATAAGATGGCCTAATTTATTTTCACCATAATAAAATTTAGTTTTCTTTGCCAATTTCTTCTCGGATCACTTCGGTCAAATAAGTGGACTGAATGTCAAAAATTATGTTTATGCGACAATTTAATGCATATACACAGGATTGTTATTATATTGTTCGTGCGTATTTACCGACTAAATATAGTGTATATAAAAATTTTGAATATAATTTTCATAAAATCTACATGCATGGGTTGAAGGGTATTGTGGAATTTATGAAATAAAATTTATCAATATTTGTTCAACCACCTAATATTAAATTATGGATATTATGGTTAATCAAAACTTTAAAAAAAAAAAAAAAAAAACTTTTTAAAATATAAACTTTTTTTTAGAGATGTGAACAAAATGTAGTGCACAAAATATTGTAAAAAAAAAAAAAATCCTCCTTTTGTTAGAAAAGAAGTGAGTTGAATTGTGGTTCTTTGTTGGTTGATTGGCTAAATTTTGCCGCCACCTCTATTTTGGAAAGTTAATGATTGGCTTCAACTTGCCAACTTGCCCATTAAAGACATTCAATTTTCAAAAGGACGACCCAAGAATAATTATTTCTGCTTACTAATCACTCTAAGTACCCGTTTGGAAGCACCGGGAATCATTCCTGGTAACGAAATGATTCCGAATCAATTAAAAACTACGTTTGGTTAGAGATCTTTTAACACATAAAATTAATCTCATCCATTCCATTTCCTTTCTCTACCCTTATTTGATTTCATTCCGTTTTCATTCCACCGCTTCAACCAAACGGGCACTATATTTATTATTATTATTATCTTCTCAACAAAAGTGTTTTTCCCTAAAAAAAGATTCTATTTTTACTATGTTATGTTGTTATAAGTATAATCAAACCGGTAATTGCGACTTACAAATTACTCTAAGATTTGTTATTATTTTCTCCTCAAAGAAAAGATAAATGTATTTTCTAAAAAAGATACTCTCTCCGATAAAAAATAAGTGTTGTTTTAGCATTAGAAATTTGATCACAATATCTGTCGTTTTAAGTATTATAGGCCAATAAATGAACAATAATTATAAGAAAGAAATGTTCTTGAAAATTGGTGTAAATGATTAATTTTAGTTCTAAAATCTTTCTTATTGGTTTAAAAGAAGGTTGAATATTAAATAAGTGATAAGATTTAGAAAAACTTTACAAAATCTATGTTATTTAATATTTTTTTTAAAAATCGTGTCAAAGGCTAAAATGACATTTATTTTTGATCGGAGGGAGTACTAATTAGATTTAGTTATACGAAACGGAAAAGATTTCATTTAGCGAGTAGATCATTCAATAAATTATACTTCAACAATAATCTTGAATAATCCCATAATTTAGGTTGAAGTAGATTTTTAAAAATGACTTGATGGATCCACAAATTTAATACAATATTTTATATAAAACACTATTTGTACTAAGTTATGTGAAATGAAAAGGTATTAATTTTTCATATCAGACATGTCTAATATATAAAGGGGATGCACGGTAAGTGATAGCAATAAGAATATTAACCTAAAACTTATATGTGAGGTTCACGTATTATCATATTGTTGATGTGGGACGTTTTCACACATCTCAACACAAAGGTCCATTCGACGAGAGTGGGTATATTATTCGACAGATTATGATTTTACAATATTCCCAAATTTGATAATTTAAGTTGAATTTGATGGAAAAAATGGTATGAATATCCATGGTTTAGTATTTTCACAATAATCTACAACCTCATATAATCAAGTCCATCGAACATGTCAAATTCTGAAATAGACGGACCGGTAGAGCGAGGTCGTGTGCATATGAGCGCACATGCGCATTAGGCCCAAGCCCAGAACATAAACCCGGCAAGGTTCCGTCCTAAAACCAATTGACAATAAGAGAAGTAATCATTGGGTTTATATGTTAGGTTCACATTATTCATTTAATCGATGTGGGACACAATAGTCCACACATCTCAACAGAACACACCTGAATTATTTATTTAAAAATATTATAAAGTTTAAGATTATAATTATAAGATAAGATTTTAATAATATTGAGTGTAAATAATTTCAATATCATAATCACTTGTAGAAATAATCGATGTTTGATTGTCCTAATAATAGGGATTGAATGTGATCAGTGAGTAGTTGTTGCAACGTACAAGGCTTGTTTCTGTGTCATTTTCAGTATTCAATATTAACTTTTTAATAAATTAAATTAAATTAAATTTTATTAATATTCATAAAAATATTTACATCTAGAAATAAAAATTGACTCATTTTATACCAAAACGGGAATGTTGTTGGACTCTTAACGTTTTATTTAATGTGCTATAAAACTATTATGTATGCAAATTTTCGTTAAAAATATATTTTTTGTATATACTTTCTATTTAGTATCGTACGGCACAAAAATCGCTACGTATAAATTAATCTTCTTCGATGAAATTATTTAAAATAAATTTTCATTTTTTAAATATATAATTACATTAATTTTGAGTAAATATGCTTATTTGATTCCTTATTAATACTAATTTATAACCTAACTAATTATAAAACCCCAAATAAGACAACATAAATGTGATGTAGGTAAGCCTTACAACTTGTGGTCACATATGTTATAGAACTCTAATGGAAAATCATCAACAAAAACACTTCTTCCATTTTTGCCCAAAATGGAAGCTTGTAAAACACTCAAAGGACACAAAATGACTTCAGCAAAAATGTGGGACTTTTTGTGGAAATAAAAGGTTTTAATTTTAGTTGTTACGTTAGTACATGAAACTGTTTTTCTATACCTGAAAAGCTAGTTAAGTTGGTCTTTCTCCTATAAATAGTTCACGCTAAAGCATCTAATAATGGATGAGAACACTAAGTTCGGATCATTATAAAAACCGGTGTTGGGGTCAATATTATCAGATAAATCAATCGGCCACTAACACAATTGAAACATTAAATCCCGAACTCATATCAGAAAAAATTATATGGGACGGATTGGGTATTAACTTCTTCATCCCACTAAGTCCGTCTCGTCCTGTGTATACTATATTTTTTATTTAAAATATAAATAAAATTAAATCCCTAAGTTATTTTTTTTAAATTAATCATGCATGCACAATTGGCAGATAGCCAAATTAATCAAATGCATTTGTGATTTGTTATGTTAGGGGTTGGACTTGGGTTGGACTTTTATTTAGGATCTTTAAACAAAAGTTAATTATATTTTTAAGGAGTAATAAGTTTTTATGGATTTTTTTAAAAAAATAATGTCTTCCACTTCAAGTATTATGAATATTCTTGTGTATAAATTATAAAGTTTAAACACTAGAAACAAATATCAACCAGGAATGGTACCGTGACTCCCGTCCCATCCCGTCATGGTTCCAACCGGGATAAGTTTTGACAGGATTCATCTAAAATAACACAAGGCATGTCCTGCATCGTGTATAATAGCCGAAACGGAATGTGAGATGACCTCAATCCTGTCCTGTGCACACCCCTATTGTACAGTGACCGAAGAAAAAATGGTTTGGCAATGAAAAACAAATTTTAAATACATTTTGTCAAACAAACCTAATGGGTACGACACAAGATTATACGAATTTGCGGTTTCGAAGACTAGGAATGACATTGCTAATGAGCACTTTAAACCGTTTGCTCTGCTCTTTGACGAGAATAAGCTGCAGTGCATCAATTAGCAGCAAAACAAAATTTGCAATGTGTAAAGTGCAACATAGAAACAAATTGTACCAGAATCGTCTCATGAGAACAAGCTATCACATAAAACATATAAAGAAAGAAACGAAAAGAAAACCAATAAGGCAATAACTATGTCAAGCTTCGTTTACGGATTAAGATATACTCATTTCAGGTAACGGAACAACAAACTAGTTCATCATACAAGTGCAGATCATAGACATTAAGACTCAAAATGCAAAATCCTTACCATAGGAGTTCTTTTGAATTCTCCAGTAATCCAGTTCATATAATTGACTACTGAAAACACTAAAGGAAGGAGTTTCTACATTCTAGTAATGTTGGTTCACAAGCCAAGGACAGCAAATGCAGACCAGATCACCGTGAAACATTGAACCGAAAGTAAGAGATTTTCTAATCTTGACACAATAAGAGCATAAGATAAGAGAGTTTCTACTTTCTAGTAATCAAGTTATAACTGAGGTACGACAAAGATGATCCAAAGAAAAAAGATCAAACACATCATTCAAATATGTCAAAACAAGGCTGATATGCACAACATCAGTGGTTCAACGAGCTACAAACTATAGACTCCAAGGTGATCTAACACCAAGAAGAAACCAAGATAGTGAGTCTCTTCCTTTCAACCAAAGGCAATCATACAGCATTGAAAGACATTGAGCATCTAACAACAAACTTGAAAATAGTCAAATAACATAAATAGATATCGGTACCAGCAAAATAGTCAAATACAGTGTGCATTAATGTATCGGTTCTGAGAGGAATGGAAGAATGTAACACAAACTGTCATATACAGTGAGCATTAATGCATCAGTTCTGCTTTAAGATATACAGATAGAGATATCTGAGACATCACAGTAAAACAAGCTCAACACCATCCAAATCACAGTTAAAACTGAAATTCTGTGATTTTATTCATTTTCCATAGGAAAGAACAAAATCCTTTAATATCATGCAGGGCTATAGGGTTAATTATGCACTTTTAAAACAACCTGAAAACCTATGGGTATATCAGAGTATCATACAATGCATACATTCAGATTCTTCTACAATTAAAAAATCAGTCAAACAAGAAAAAACATGAGGAAAAAAATTCAAAAGCTTGCTTACAAAATATATGAGCTGATCACATCCATCACTATTCTATGCAACACTTCTGAATCACCTACAGATGAACTTGCTCGGAAGAACCAACGGTTCATGACAGTTACAAGACCTCTAACTCTGCTCTTATATATGTTCGATCACTTTAAGGTGTAATCAGAGGAAAATGGCATTTCCTGTGAAAAAGCAAGCAGGCAGGTCCAAAGATCATTGATTCCTCCATCTTGGACTTGATCCTGGGAAGAACATGGAAGGTGAAAGGGGGAAACTGTTGGGCGAAAATGGAGGCTGTGAACTGGGACCGGGACCTAAAATTCCAGGTTGTCCCATTGGCAGGAAAGAGAAATTTGGGCTCAAAGGTGGAGGAAATGAACTCCCTGGTGAAGAAAAAGGGTAAGGAGACCTTGAGGTGGGAGACAACAAGTTAAAAAAGCTTGGGGATGGCAACAAGAACTGAGAGTTGGGTGACGGTAAAAGACCCTGGCTATTCATTGTTGGAGAAGGGAAGGGCAACAGAGGCGGTTGTGATTGAATTTGCCCAGCATCTCTTGGCTGCAACTGATTTGGAGCGGGCTGAGATGGGCTTGGCATACCTGCTGGATTATTAAGACAGCTTTGAAGTTGTTGCATATAAGCTGAGATAGGAGATAGAGCTGGACTAGGCCAACTAGGGTTCATAGGTGGCATCATCCCTGCGGGCGATGGTGGTCCGAAATGAGGTGGTCTTGCAAAGTTATTATTGTATGGAACTTGACCAGGTGGGACCATAGTCATGGGCTGGCCTTGCATTGGAGGAGGTTGAACATGAACCACATTAGGGATCAGGGGACGGCTAATGGGTGACAATGGCGGAGGTCGAATTCTTTGCAACCGATTACTCGGGTGCTTAGGTGGATTAATAGGAGGCCTAGGAGGCAAAGGCTCTTGTGATGAATGCAAAGGTGAGCCAGTTAACTGTTGAACAACACTTCTGAAATCATTCTTACTAATGTTGTAAACTTGAGGTTGAGGTTGCTGCCTTGGAGGAGGAGGATTACTGATACTACTATTACTAGTAATAGCATTACTAGTAGCAAAATTCGGTTGATGCAAAGGACTCTTCTTAATGTTCTTCCCCAACTTGTTCACACCCAAATACTCATTAGGCCTGTTCTTCGACACATGTGAATTGTCCATTTCTGAACAAAATTAATTCCAATTCTCCTCTCTCAATCCCTTTTCCACCTAAAACAAAACAAACGACAAGCACAGAATAAGCCCTAATCATTCAATCTCCGATTCTCCGCTTCAACAAAATTAACAGGTATTCAAGCGCAGAAACGTACCATAAAGCAGGAAAACCTCACCCTCCGAGCTCCGTTGAAACAGTCAAAGAGTACGCGAGTGAACACCAATAGAGGGAGAGTTTGAAAGTGGATTGGAATCGCGAAAACGGTAGAAGAAAGGAGTGTTTTGAACAATTCAATTCAAAGGTTTGACTATCGTCGAAGTGATTTGCGGTGTCGATAGGTTGTTGTAGAGTTGATTCGACCTCTTCAAAAGTTGTAACCTAAGGTTCAACGATGGAAGAGGGATGAGCGAGAAACCCTAAGAAAGAGGATTGATCAAAAAAGGAGAGTTTTGGCGATGCGAGATGGACGGAGAGACCAGACGGCAAAACGAGTCAATAACGGAATGAAAAATATTGATTTGAAAATTGAAGTTCACAGCTTGGTGGGCCGTTAAGTGGGTCCAATAATTTTTTCCTTTTTTTTTAAATTTAAATAAATAAATTACGAAAAATCACCCTCAAAAAGTGATTAATCCTGAAGAATCCTTAAACACGATAACATCTTATCTAATTAGAGTTTGTATAAATGTCACTTGAAGAAGAAAGGTGTTTAAGTTGTGTCAACGACTCTGTTTATTTCTCTATAAACTTATGAATCGATTTGAATTTTCTCAGTTTTAGAAGAATATGATAAACGAACATTTCAAATAAGGGCAATTTCATAACTTTTTTATGCATTAATGATTGTTAAGTCACAGCTCATAACTCGGTGAATGTCATATCAGAGACCTAGAGCTTTTTAACATCGACAATAGATTTGTTTTGTTTGTTTTTTAGATACAATGGGCAATGGGTATGATTTCGTTTGACAAAGTAACGTGATGTTCCTTCTGGATTCAAGTTTGAACTATCAAAGTCAAGTTTAACAAACAAGACTACATAATTTCCCACTTAATGTTCTCTTTTTCGGCAGTTGTTTTTGTTCTGATGTTTTTTCTCGGGGTCAAGTCTAGAATTTTGCTGGTAATCCGATTTTTTAATTGTAATTTGATGTATTCAACAGTGGTTCGGGTACCATCAGATTAATTTTTAAAAATTATTTTATTTATGGAATACCAATGTCCATTAGATTGTTGTCACTTTCTACACCTTTGACTATTTTTTCCACCCTATCCATATTAGTGTTAGAACCGGTTTGATTTAAAAAAAACGGGTTCGGGTTATACTCCGTTTGGCTGAAAACATCGAGACATGATACATACCTTTGTAAAATTACATATTTTCATTGTTTAAATGAATATTCGAGGCTAGCCGATCACGACCTACTAATAAATAATTGGTATGATTATATATATCTCGTATATATATTCATCTTGGTCCCTCTAAAAGTTTTGAGATTCCTAAAATTACATTTAAGATTATTTAAAATGAATCTAAGTAAGTCCATAAAAAAAGTTATTTTAATAAATTTTAAGCTTAATTTGCCATAAATTATAAAATTTATCTAAAAAAATAAATTCTAAAAGGCACAGAAAGATAATAATATCGATTGTAGAGTTCAAAAACATGTGAGTAGACAAAGAATAAATATATTTTAGGTCATTGTCCATAAATAAAATTATATGTATAGATAAAATATTCTATTATTTATTAATAAAGTTTGGCAAGAAAATTATTTTATGACAAACTATAGAAAGTATGACTTTACACGTAAGTTAAAAAAATAATAATAAAGACAAGATAGTCACAATCATTTGACAACTTCAAAATTCATTTAAACTATCCAAACAATATACAAATGTGTAAGTATTTTTTTTGTTTCCTTTGACATAATCAATTATAATCTAAATAAAGTTGAACTCGTTTGTTTATCTGATCCGTTTACCCGAAAAACAGATAGGTATGAACAACGCATCAAGTTCGGTCCGGATTTTGGATTGGACGGATACGAACAAAGGTCCATTGGTTTTTGAAATGTTTTTAAACATGTAAAAATACAAATTATATATATGATTGAACGGTAGGATTCAAACATGAAAATATTAGACCAAAGTATCTAATTTTTTTATATTTAATACGAATATTTTTGTCTTGTTTTACAAAAATATGGGCTCGTCGGCTCGGTCGGGTATAAACCTGTTCAAATCCGGACAGCCAGAAAAACGGACGGGTGTGAAAAGAGGAAGAGGTCCGCCTGAGCCGAATTTGGGCACTGTCATAGCCCGGACCGGCGGCCGAATTTAAAAAGTAAAAAAAAAAATTAATACTGTATTTATCATAAATATTAAGTATAAATATTAATATTTAGTATAATTATTAAATTTGATACATTTTACATAAATATCTTAAATATAATGTATAGTTAAAAAAAATCATATTAAAAATATTTTTTAAATATATATTTTTTCAAAAAATTATTAAACGGGTACTCACAGGCCCGCCCGCATGCCCGGCCAGGCCGGGTACGGCCGACTTTACAAGCCCGGTAGCCAGGCCAAGTCCGGGTCCGAATAAACGGGCTTAATATTTTGTATTGTCCGGTCCAAACCCGATCCGAGCCCGGATATGAACAGGTCTAATCGGGTATGGACAAGACGGTAGGCCCGATTCCGATCCGAAGAACCACACATTTTTTAAGAAGCCCGGATTTGTCCAAGTGTAAACCTAATGTATTTTGTGGGTTTGGACCGTTTAATAAAATGCGAGTCGATATTGTTAAAATATTGATTTGATTTAAACAATTATACGATTTAAAATTAGTAAAATAATGATAAATCGTAATCTTAATATGTGAGTCATTGTTAATAAAATATGGATTCAATTCCAGAGATCATAAGATTGAAATAATGTCAATTTATGTAGATTTTAATGTGTTTCACTGTTTCAGGTGAAAATGACATAATATTTTGTATAATATTCAATTATATTGCTTAGTAGTTTGTGCTAATCTCACATTTTAAATTATTATTATTTTTACTATTACAAACAATTTTGATAACTAAGTCTTTTTGATAAACTAACTAGGCTTTTTAATGTTTCAATTATGTAAATATATCACAACTTTTTGTATTTCTTCTCAAACTCTACACACTCTTATCTCAAGGGGTACAAATAACTAAACACAAAACTAGAAAAAGCCTAGTAAACCAAATCGATTTTTTTTTGTATATAATAAATTTCATTTGTAGGGTGCAGATATAGACAGACCGGAAAACCTGATCGGGTTTTTACGGTCTGGTCTATGGTTCAGATGTAAGGTGATTTTCGGTTTAAGACCGAAAAGAGGTGATCCGAGTTGGATCGGAAATAAATTCTAAATTTTTTTAAAAAAAAAAACACTAAAATATATTAGCCAGATCCGGATCGGATCAAAATTTCCGGTATCCAATCCGTGTTTTCAAATAAAATTCCGGTCCGGAACAGACTCGAATAACCAGATCCGGTCCGAGTCGGACCGTTGCAACTTGCACACCCATGGACCAATGGACCATGGTTTTTTGGTTGAATCATATGATCAAAATTTACAATGATTGTTTTGGGCCTTTTTTTAACAAACCAAAATAAAGCCCATTTCATTTTCTTAGAGTTTTTGGGCTTTCTTTTGGTGATTTACACTTCATCGGATAAAGCTCAATTATCAGAGTTTTTTGTTTACTTGTTCGATTAGCCTGCACTGGACGTGTACAAAAGCGGATTCGAATAGGTTCATAACTAAAAACTATATCCGAAAGGTGGAAGGTATGGGTCGGCTTGGCCCGCCTTGTTCGTGCTCAAACGCTGCTCATGAACACCCACGTAAACTCCGAGTGTGTTGTTGTGTTGGGCCGTATGACCCGTATGTACTTGATTGTGCATTTTTTGCATAGATTTATCATTCAAAACAACTAATATAATGTATTTAAAACAAATTTCCAATCCAATTATAAAGTCACAGAACGAGTTCAACAACAATTAACACGCAAAAATGAATAAACCCAAAAAGTGAAAACAACAAGTACAATTAAATTCAAGTTTACCCATACCTATCCCGTAAAAAAAAGATCTGACCGGAAACCGTCCGAACGGAACAAACTCGTTGCCCATGTTTTTCCCAATGCTGGTCCGGATTTGTAGAAGTCTAACCTAGATGTTGCATTTTTGTGAGATAAATGTTTTACAAAGTATTTCTAAACTATTTTATCGAAAAAATTATAGATTCAGACAGTAAACACTAAATAGTGAGATGAAAAAACATTTTAAATTTGTAGTCGTTTCCAAAACATATGGTTTTTTGATGATCCATATCGACCTTATTTGGACCAAACAAATGTATTAGCCTTTTTCACATAATTAACGCTATATATGGATTACTTATCCGACCCAATACCCTACTCGAACGGATATGGACAAGACCTAAATTCCAAACACGATCCAAATCATTAAAACTTTATCATCATCAAAAAAATAATTAAAAAAAACACGAATATTCACATTCAAACTTGCAAAGATCATGTGAAATTTCAATTGGACTCGTACAATTTAGATTTTCGTGCCAATCGAAGCTGATCATTTGAGTGTAACGATGGACCCATCTAAGATAGCAACTATCAACTATGTACGGTTAAAAAAGATAGAGCAGACTTTTGTACACAAATGTATATGGACCGCCCAAATTCACAAGTTCAACTCACCAATTAATAATCATACTTGCAAGTTGCCATCAAGAACAAGTCAAACTATATATTTTTGAAATTATTTATTAGTGTTATTCTATAAAATATAAACTATCATGTATAGGAATTTAGTAGCCCGACCTACTTATCTATAACGTTCGAATTTTGGCAAGTTTCTAACTCACGACAGCAGTGAGATAGAGAGGCGTATTTTCAGTGATTATGAGAGACGCATTTTTAGAAAGTCCGAAAAATACGTATGAGGAGCAGTTCAATACATATGGGACACAAACACAATTAGGGTTGTGCAAAATTGGACCGGATAGGAAAACCGGACTGAACCGGTTAGGGTCCGGGCTATGATATAGGGTTTTTTGAAAATCCGGGTTACGGTCATGTCCGATCTACGGATTTCCGGTCCGGTCCGGTCCGGTCCATTTCGGTCCGGTTTTGGACCGGAAAACCTCAACAAAATTGCACCATTTATGTACAAACCGGTCCGGTCCGAAATATTCAAAATTGCACAATTTAGGTACAAACCAGTCCAACCCGGAACCGAACCGACCCGGACCGGACCGTTGTGGTCCAGTCCTGGTGTGGTCCACGGTTCAAGGTTTTATCAATTTACGGTCCACCAGTCCGGACCGTATGCACAACCCTAAACACAACTAGTCTAGAAGGTCGGACTATTGGTGGAAAGAGAGACGGATCAAAACGGAAATTGTTTAGGTCAAAAGCAATTCCAAATCTAAAATTCTTGAACCCATTTTAACAACGGCAATATTACTAACTCGACTTTTTTAGTATAATCTATTAAGTAAGCTCATAACATAATCTTATTTAGTAAATATACCTCTAATAAAATAATAATGGTAAGTCAATTCAAATGATAAAATTAGAGTAACTTATAAAACAAAAGCTCATATAAAAGAGTATCTCACCAAATGATTCTTTTTTAAAAAGTTTCAACAAGGCCAATATTACTAACTCGACCTTTTTTTAAAAAAAAAAAATTCACCAAATTATTTTTTAAAGAAAAAAAAAAAGAAAAGCAAATATACCACTATGGGTCAAGGTAATGGTCAATTTAGGACGATGGTCAAGGTCATCAATGGTGGGCTGTCGGGTAAGACCCCAAACTTGGGGTTAGGGTCAGTTTCGTAATTTCCTATATTTTTACTTTAAATTATCCTATTTTCCAAAAAATTAAATAAAAACATGTGATTTGGTGAACATTTATTAATCAATTAAAAATTATATATTCACATTGCATAAAAAATTGCATTTTCTTCTTCTTGTAATTATAATAATATTATGTGTATATTTCTGTTCTCATCATATCAGATATTTTTGAACATTTCAAAATAGTAGAATATAAAATATCATTAGATATTTTATTATAATTTTATTCTAGATGAACTTGGTCAATTTAAAAAAAAATAAAGATGTTTCAGTAAATTGGGACATTTTTTGTATGATTGAAACAATTGCAGTGGAGATGTGTAGTGTAGGTGTTGAATGATTGAAAGGCCTTTTAATTTTGCAATTATTATCTTTTATTGAAATGAATTTTAATCATTGTTTTCATTTGTATTCTTATAATTGTTTGTTTGGACAAATTTCATTTAAACTTGGGTTTGTTTGGTGATTTCAATAGAATTAGTCTAATATCCGTACCTTGTGCGGGTAAAAAAATAATTAGTAATTAAAATTTATTATTTAAATAAATTACTATTTTAAAAAAAAAACGTTAAATGTTAAGAAAAATATATTAATATCAATCTGATTATCATTTAACAAAAAACTAGTTCATAACCCGTGCCTTGCACGGGTATTTTTAAATAAATATTTGAATAATGCGTATATTGACCATATAGATAACGGGTATTTTCAAATGAATATTTTGAATGGCGTGTATATTGATTATACGGATAAAATATAAATTAGGTTATAATTATGATCGTTTGTATTGTGCACGAATATTTGTATCAAATATAATTTAAAATTTAATATTCAACAATATAACATACGTATTTATATTATTTAATTTATATTTTGCTTAAGGTTATGTTATTTGAGTAATTATATTTATATAGTTCGACACCAATAACTACCACCAATTATTTAAAGTTATATCGGATAAAACTTGAGATTGTTATTGAATATCTATCCCTTTAAATTAAATAATCTTAAAACTAAAAATAACCAAAATTGAAATATGTAACCTATAGAATCGAAATTTTAAATTTTGATTTATATAAGAGTGAAATATGAAGAAATCATATTGAATAAAAATCGAAATTGTAGGTGAATTTATATCTT
>BSUD01000001.1:168181801-168248159 GCA_033239045.1 Fagopyrum esculentum
AAAAAAAAAAAAAAAAAAAAAAAAAAAAAAAAAAAAATTTTTTTTTTTTTTTTTTTTTCGGGACACGTGTCGCCCTGCGGTACGGCCGCACGGCCGTACCGCAATAATGGGCCTTACTTGAATGATACCCTATATACATGTGATAACACTTAATATAATACTAATAAATCCATAAACAAATCACCCTATTTTATATGTAACTAATATTTATTATTTTAAAATATTTATTATTTATGCATTTAAGTTTTGTCAGTACATGTTACATCAAACATTTGATTTATTAGGCAAAACACCTCATCTTCTACTAAATCAATAATTGATTGAAATAAACAGACTGTTCTTCCTAATACTCCACCATAATTTTAAAATAATTAAAAAAAAAAGTATGCTAAATTCAAATAATAGAGAATCACTCAATTTAATTAAAAGACCTAAATAATTAGAACAAATAAATGAGATACCAAAAAAATATTTAAAAAATTGTGGTTCCAGTGACACACAAATTACTATTGATAATGATATGTTTAAATAATAGCGTTGTAATATAACTCTCAAACTTTCAATGTTTGTGTCCCAAGGAAGGAGCCTAATTTTTGAAAATTTGAAGTATTTAAATATTATGCTAATTTAGATTTTTAATTAATCCGAATGTATGCTTAGGTTATTGTATATTATTTTTAATATTGACGGTTTTTAGCCTATAGTTAAGGGCTTGTTCATTTCTCATATCCTGATATGAGTATATCAGATATCGATATCAGGATATAGGTATGAGATTGATATCTAATACTCGTGATTAGTAAAATGGGTGTGTATGTCAGAATAGGGAGACTTGATAGGAAGAGTTGAGAGGGAGAATGAGAAAAAAGAACATGATATCTGTCAATTTTTAAAGATGTCAAAATCGATTAAAAAAAAAGTAAAATATTGATATCTGATATATCATTTTGATATCCTTATACTCAATTACGAAACATCTCATGATATAGGAAAGGAACATGCCCTAAAGGATATAACATTACGATTTTAATATAATTATTTTATAGGTTTTATTTAATTTGCAATCTGGATCCCTTTTTTTATTTATAATCTAGGGGGTAATATTTATAAATTTTGAAATATAAAAAATAACCCATTTAAATATTATTTAACTTTCTACTATTTTTATTAAAAAAAATTCTACATTTTTATTTTAAAAAATAACAAAATTATTATTATAACACAAATAATGGTGTTATGTTTATCAATGCTCAAATAGTAACGGTTAACTTTATATATATATAAACCAAACTTAAAGAAGATTAGTTTCCTAATTTTTATTTGGTCATTTTACAAATTTGCCATAAAAGTATAAAAAAAAAAAATATTGGAAAAAAATTCTTAACTTATATACTATGAACATAGCTTAAAAACCAAATACATAATTATGGTAGAATTAGAAAATTAACATAATAGTTAATGTAAATATAAAGATGAATGATCTCTTCTTAAACCAGTTGGGATTACAAAGGGAATAATATCTCTCTTTATACACTCCATTCAATTATTTAAAGAAAAATCATAAAATAATAATTTTAATTTAAAAATAATAATTTTAATTTAAAAATAATAAATAATAAAAGTAGGTCGGTTGCTTGATGAAAAAGTATCTTTAGGTTGAGGTTCGGAATTAGGCTTGGAAAATAAATTTTAAAGAAAAGATAAAATAAAAAAGAAATTCACGAACCACAATCCCTTATAAACTCATCTCACGCCATCTCCCACCTTCTACGACTACTCTTTCTTCAACCCCAAATTTTCTCTTTCTCTGTAGAAATCGCTCATTTCTCAAAGAAGACGTTTGTCAAACTGGCGAAACTGGCTATCGATAGCAAAGAAACCGAAATCAAACCGAAGAGTAGAAGCGAAATGGTGGTTTGAAATTTGGTTTTGGTTGATTTTGGTATTTGTAATGTGGATGTTGTGCTGATTTTAGGTTTTTTTTGGTTTAATAGGGTTTGGAAGTTGAGGATAAGCAATGGCCGCCATGGATGAAGTATTTGTTGAAGGAGAAGTTCTTTCTTCAATGTCGATTGCATATGGATTCTCATAAGAGCGAATGTAATCAGTACTGTTTGGACTGTATGAATGGGGCTTTATGCTCGATTTGTCTTGCTGAACACAAAGACCACCATTGTATACAGGTATAAGATCTGAGTTTGAGTTTGAGTTTGCCTGATTTTGAGATTTGTTTGATTGTCACATTTTGTAAGTGTTGTTTCTTGTTGGTTTTCTTACTGGTTCACATTTTTTCTGTGAAATTGCTGAAAATTGAACCAAATTGGTTGAAATTTTTTGCAGATAAGGAGATCATCTTACCATGATGTGATTAGGGTAAATGAGATTCAGAAAGTTGTGGATATTTCTGGGATTCAAACATATATAATCAACAGTGCAAGAGTTGTGTTCCTGAATGAACGCCCACAGCCAAGGCCTGGAAAAGGCGTAACTTATACATGTCAAGTTTGTGACCGCAGCCTTGTTGACTCTTGCCGTTACTGTTCTCTTGGTTGTAAGGTAAAAAAATGAATATTTAGGCCTCGTTTGGAAGGATCGAAAATCATTTCCGGTAACGTAATGATTCCGAATCAATCAAAAACTAATCCATGTAATCCATTCCATTTCGTTTCTATACACTTTTCGATTTCATTCCGTTTTCATTCCACCGTTCTAACCAAGCCGGCACTTACTCTCTTCACCAACCCATTCGCCTACCCACTTCTCTTGCTTTTTACCTTTTTACCCTTTTACCATTGATTGTCAAATTGTGGTTTCTGTCAATATGAGGTGCATTGTGACTTGGCTTTATTCTCCTTTTGAGCTGCATTGTGGATTGTTCTTTGTTCTGTTCTTGAGCAATGATTGAGTTTTTTTCTCTCTGTAAAATCCAAAATGTGATGTGTGTTTATATGATTTGATGAATTTGTAGATTGCTGGGACATCAAGAGATTTCCAGAAAAACCCTAAGAAAAATCTACAATTTGCTTCTGCATCAACTGAAACCGAGGATTCATACAGTAGCAGCAGTGGCAGCCATGGGAAACACCAGCTGAAGAACAAGCATCTGAGCTTCAGTCCGTCGACGCCACCGCCAACCGCGATCAGCTTCACAGCTCACAAGAGAAGAAAGGGCATTCCTCACAGAGCTCCTCTCAGTTCATCAGCATTTGAGTTTTAACTCAAAACTTGCAAACTTTGGTAATTAGTAAAAAAAAAGTCCTCACTGCTATAATTATCAAAGTTTTTTCTATAATTACATTGTTAGCCCTACATGTTAGCATGTAATTACTACCAAATGCCATTCTTCCTCAAAATGGCCAAAGCTCCATGCAACATCATTGAAGTATACTTGTTTTAGCTTTATGTTGTATATAGCAATGGAGGTAAGTAATGTGAATTACAATGTATGATGGTTTTTTTTTTTACTTTGGTAATTGGATATTTTTTTACTTTTATTATAGGTTTTTGCTATGATGTAGTGGGGAAAATGTAAATAAATTTATGGGTTTTTTTCCTTCTTGTGTAATAATCTCAACTTTATATGGAAATTAATAAAAGATGGATAGAAAAAAAAAAAAGCAATATGGCATGTAGTTTATATATAATTGCATTATTAGCTCCAAATCATTGTTTTGCATCTCTTTCTTCTTTATGTGTTGGAAAGTTATTTTTTATCTTTCCTTGTTTGTTTGGATGTCACACATGAAACAAGGTGAGTTGGCAATCCATGAACAAATTTTCTGAATCAGGTCCGTTATACAAGCCGAACAATCCGAGCAGTGACATGCTCGATCTAAACTTGTTTCCTTATTTATTAAATAAACGAGCCTGAACTGAGTTTCTTCTGAACAGAATTCGAGTAGTTCAGCTAATATACAAGCCTTACAATGTTGTGTGTTTGTATTCAAATCGTTTATAGTAAACGAACCGGAATAGAGTTTTTCTGAGACGAGTCCGGATAAATCGTCTCTTATAACAACTCTATCTTTTATTGTAGACTAATTTTGATCTTTTTATATTGTGTTGATGAACAAGTCTGAACTGAGTTTCTTCTGTGGTTTGCTCGTATTCGGACCGTTTAAAAAAGTAAACGAACTTGAATCGAGTTTTTCTGAGACGGGTTCGGATAAATCTGTCTCTATTCGGTAAATTTAAAGTAATATTTTCTATATTTGGAAATAAATTATATTTCTTCGAGGTTAAGTATTAGTTGGGAGAGCTTTGATTGGATTTTTGGAGGGTATATCTAACACTATCACTGAAAAACTGCTATTTTTGGGACTTTAACGGAAAGTAGGGAGCAAAAGGGAAGGGAATATAAAGTTGTCTTTTTGTAAAGTTTGTAATAGAAGATGTCTAACTTAGTAATTAAGCTGTCTTTAATTTCTTTTCTTTTCTTTATTTTTTTTATTTGTACATTTTGAATAAATGTTTATAAGAATTTTGCTATTTAGTGTATTTTAATCATAGTTTTTAATATTTTTCTGTAAAAAGTTGTAGAAAATACTTTTTTTTTGAAATTGTAAAAAAAATTTTGCATAATTTTATCAAGTTTTTAGTTTCTTGCTATGTATTCACTTTTTTTTTTCTAAAAAAATTATGAAATATATTGTTTTTTACACACGATTCTGTATAGGAAAATTTATATGGTTTTTTTTGAAGAGGTAATTAGAACACCCGGTTCGTTCGGGTAGTAAATCGTGGTCATTGCTGGGAGATATCCTCCCAATATTAGTTTTTCCATACATGTTGTCGAAGGATTCGAGTTTAACCACTTAAGGAGTATAGCACCACATCCCACTATATCAACTGAGTATTGGTAAAAATTTATATGGTTGATGTTCAATCTTGTAGATAATTATTTTCTTTGTTAAAAATATATTCGTAAGGAACATATACTGTAACACTTATCAACCAAAAACATATTTTAAAAAAAGCTATTCGAATGGAATAAGTATTAGGTACAATATTAATCAATGTACAATTTTAAAGATAAAGTGAGTTAGGTAGAGATATATAAAACACATTTTTTCGCTAACTTTGAAAATAATCTAAAATTTTAATCAAAAAGAATATTTTCATCAAAAAAGTAACGAGAATATTTCAAGTAACAAGATAAGGAAAATCGAAAAGAATATGATATATAAATGCTGAAAATAGTTTCAAATTCGGCATAATAAATTAGATAATATCTTATAGAAAAAGATGCGATATTTTATAGGGCTGAACATTGGTTCAAAACCGCAAAATCGAATACCGAACTAAACCGAACCGCAATCCCTGAAAACGTGGACCACAAATGAACCGTATTTTGCGGTTTCGTTGCGGTTTTTGTGGTTTGGTTGCGGGTTTGCGGGTTTTTTTGCGGTTTTGCGGGTTTTTTTTGCGGTTTGCGGTATTTTTGCAGTTTAAACCGCAAACTGAACCGCAAAACGAAAAACTTGCGAACCGCAAAAGAACCGTAATTTGCGGTTGGGTTACGGTTTTGCGGTTTTTTGTGGGTTTTTTTTTTTACGGTTTTGCGATTTTTTGCTCTTTTTTTTTCCGGTTTGAGGTTTCTTTTTTGCGGTTATTTCCGGTTTTGTTTTGTGGTTTTGCGGTTTGAAGCGCAAAACAAAAACTTGCGAACTGCAAACCGAACCGATTAAGTGCAGTTTGGACCGCAATTTGCGGTTCGGTTGTGGTTCGGCAATCAACTCAGCGCTAATATTTTATAAATTCCAAAATAAGGTGTAGATGGGGCCCAGCTGATAGCGGATGGATGAACACGAAGAAAGACCCACACGGTGGTCTTCTAGATGACTTACACGTGTCGTATAACTATTGGGTGATGAAAAGGTCATTGGAATCAGCAAGCACTTGAAAAAAATGCACTGCCGCCCTCAGCTACGGCCTACGAATTTTTTGCGCCAACGCATTTTGCTTATTTAAGGCGTAGGCCCCACCTCTTCTAATTTGCCTTTTTTGTTATTTTAAATTATTTTGGGGTATTTTCGGTGATTTATCTGAGATATTGGTCGCTTTTTTGCCGCATATTATGTCATTGATGATGATTGTTTTTGAATTTTAATTAAATAATTATTATTTTTTTATCGTTTATTTTCTTGATAAAGTATATGTGGGAATGGGTATCGGGTAAATATGGGATATTGTTTCATTTTTTAAGGTTATTATTAATGAGAAAGTGTCAATAATTATTTAAAGTGTATAATGAAGTGAACAATATGATAAGTAAATGAATATTTTGTTTTTATTAAGTATACTTTTAGGGTCCGTTTGGTTTAAACTCCGAAAACGGAAACTCCGAAAACGGAAACGGAATGAAAACGAATCTAATTCATATATTTACTTTGTTCGTGAATAATTTTGGAATCATTCCTTGTCCTTTCATTCAAAATGCACTTGATTCCTTCAATTTGTTACCCTATAGGGTATCAAAAGTAATCAAAATAGAGGGAAACAAATGCATTTTGCATGACACCACATGGAATGATTCCAAAATCTTTCATGAACAATAGTCTACTAATGGACTAGATTCGTTTCCATTCCGTTTCCGTTTTCGGAGTTTAAACCAAACGGGCCCTTAAAGTGATATAGTGTAATTTTCTTCTACAAAATATAAATTGATATTAGATTTGATTTTACGTACGATTAATATATACGTTGTTATTTACACGGTCTTTGTTTCGTTCTCCATTGGAAATTAATATTGATGATATCATAATGGTTAATCTATAATGATCCCGTCAATTCTAACTTTGTTCAAGTGTCAACTAAGGTTAGATGTTAGTTCTAATGTAGTTATGAGTTTAATATATAATGTCGATGAACTACCTTTATTATCAAGTAGTTTAGAAAAAAATAAAAAAATCAATAAACTTAGGGCCCGTTTGGTTCAAATATCGAAAACTCAAACGGAATGGAAACGAATTTAGTTCATATATATATATCCATATTCATGAAATTTTATGGAATCATTTTTTGTGGTTTCATGCAAAATGCATTTGTCTCCCCGCATTTTATTTCCCTATAGGTATCAAAGGTAATCAAATTCAACTCCAATTACTTCAAACCATAAGGATTGATTCCAAAAACTTTCATTTACAAGAGTATACGAGCCCGTTTGGTTCAAACTCCGAAAACGGAAACGGAATGGAAACGAATCTAGCCTGCATGTGTATAATCATTCATGAAATTTTGTGGAATCATTCCTAGTGGTTTAGGGCCCGTTTGTTTCCAACTCCGGAAACGGAAACGGAATGGAAACGAATTTAGTCCATATTTATATCATTATTCATGAAATTGTATGGAATCATTCCTTGTGGTTTAAGACAAATTGCACTTGATTCCCCACATTTTATTATCCTATAGGGTATCAAAAGTAATCAAACTCTACTCTAATTACTTCAAACCACAAGGAATGATTCAAAAAACTTTCACGAACAAGGGTATACGTATGGACTAGATTCGTTTCCATTCCGTTTCCGATTCTGGAGTTAAAACCAAACCGTCCCTTAAAGTAATTTTGGTAATATTTGATTACTTTTGATGCCACACAGAGAAACAAATTGAGAGAAATAAATACATTTACATGCAACCACAATGAATGATTCAAAAAATATTAATGAATTAGGTAAACATATGAACTAGGTTCATTTTCATTCCGTTTCCAATTTCGGAGTTAAAACCAAACTAGTCCTTTCATCTATTACAATTGACTTTGGTGAATATCTTCGGTTTAGTGAAAGTGTAAGCCATATATACTTTTCAACTACTTTACTATAGATTGGATAGTTGGTCAACAAGAATGACATGAACAAACTTAACCTTTTTCATCATCTAAACCAATAAATGAATAAAAAGAATTAGCTAATAACATCAGAATATCATATCATGATGAAACTAGACTTTCAAATTTCTTTAAGTTGACGACTATTCTATAAGTTAATTTATTTATGTTTGTGGTCGTAAATTTTTTGTTTGTTTTTTCATGAGCCTTGTTCATCAAGTTTTTGTCGTAAAATTAACGGTCCACATTTTTTCTCTATTTTAATGGACAAAAAAAAAGAAAAGAAAGAGATTGTTTTTGTTGAGTAGGTCATTTCAATGGAAAAAAAAACCCTAATTGAGCTTTTATAACGAGATTGCTATTCGTACCAACATGAAACATATTATTCATATTATGACTACGCGTACACAATGCGTAGATGTAGCAACAAGGTCATTTCGTTAAAAAATGAAAGGAATATGGTTACGGCTACATATGCGTAGTCATACTACGCGTACGCCTTGCGTAAGGTAATATATATATATATATATATATATATATATATATGATTAATGTAGTACGAATAGCAGGAATTTTTTTTATAGCTGAGAGATGCGTTTAAGAGAAAAGGGTTTTGAGAATTAAAAAGTAAGAGGGATTAATTTAACTTATATATGTTTAGGTTAAACATTGTTCAACTGTATTTGAAATTGTTCAATTATATAGCTAATTGTTAAAATATTAATTTATATATTTACTTATCCAACTAAATTTTTGTTTAAATATATAATAAATGATAAGTAAATTAGATAAATTTACATTTAATTATTTTAATCAAGTGAATCCTTCTCATTTTAATCCTAAGGTCTCTCTAAAACTATTAGTAATAAAATACATATTCAAAAATAAAGAGAATAAGACATTAATTTTAATTAAATTACATTATCTTCCTCGAGGTGCTGAATTTTAAGTCCAAAACTATTAGTAATAAAATTTTAAATAAAATGAAAAATGCGGCAGAATCTTAGCACGTGAAGTAGAGAGTTAAATGCCACGATAGGAAATGCAGAAGACGCACGAGGGTGAAACTCGTTTCATGGCAAAACGTTGCGTTTTGTGTATCGAGCTAAATTTGGAAATTTAAAATATGTATTTACTATATGATCACATGTAAAACATTCTATTTGGATCGAGATTGAAAAATGACGTGGTGGAAAGACGTGGATTATACTCTGCCACGTGTTTACTAGGCCCATTTTAGCTTGTTGGGCCATTAGGCCCGTTTTGATCCAGCCTAAAGGTTCGGGTCGGTTCAGGTCCGGATTGGTTTAAGTTTTGACCCAAGAAAAAGCCCAATCTAAAATAAAAAGAGCTTGCTCCAACCGGTTCAGGTCTAAATAATATGGGAATTTCCGGTCTAGGTTCCCATCAAGAACTAGTGAACAATCTTATGTGCGATACTTTTCGGCCTTCAATCCAATAGTCGGCGTGCCGTCTATGAGATTGAACTGCTTTCCTTTATCAAAAAAAAAAAAAAAAAAAAAAAAAAATCTTATGTGCGATACACATTTTAAATATACTTGCTAATCGTAACTCATTAACTACTTGATGTATATATGCACAAAATTGTGCTATATTACACATGTAGCCTAATACATAAATTCCGAAAACTCCTCGTACAGTCAAAATTGAAATTTGGATCGATGAGATCATGTACTCGGGCCTAACGAGCATGTGCATTTCAACGTGTAAAACCCGCAGTGTGATTGTAGATGAGAGAGTTTGGAGAGAAGAGAAAAGAGAGAAGAGTGAGATTTTTTTTTGGATATTTTAAAGGTCCGTTTGGTTTTACCTTCGAAATCGAAAACGGAATGGAAATGAATTTAGTCCATATCTATATCCTTGTTCATGAAAGTTTTTGGAATCATTGAAGCAAGTGCATTTTGCATGAAAACACGAGGAATGATTCCATATCTATCTCGTTTCCGTTTCTCGAATTGGAACCAAATCTTTTTTGAGCAATATCACTCAAATTTGTCAAAATATTTTTCAAAACATTTAGATTTAGTTTTATCAATACCGTTGCCTAATATCTATAGGGCCCCGTTTGGTTCCAACTCCGAAAACGGAAACGGAAACGGAAAAGAAACAAATATTGTTCATATGTATATCCTTATTCATGAACTTTTATGAATGATTCCTTGTTTCATGCAAAATTCACTTGTTTCTCACGTTTTGTTTTAAAAGTAATCAAATTTAACTCCAATTACCTAAAATCAAGATTCCAAAACATTTCAGGTATACATATAAAGATTCGTTTCTACCTTTCCGAATTTCGGAATTAAAACCAAACGTGCCATAGTTAGATTGTATGACTATAGTGCTCCTATTGCAATCGGTATTTGATATTGAAGTTCTTCCTTCTCTTTCTCTTTCTATAGTTCTTCTCCATTTGCTGTCCCCTCCCAGAAGGAGAAAGAGAGAGACTCGAAGTAGAGACGCATAGAGATGGCAACAATGGCAGCTTCTTGGGCTCTCAATCTCTCCGCCTTTGGAATTCCATCGTCCGACGATTCCTGTGTCTCGCCTCCTCCTAACTATGTTCCTCCTCCCCATAAATCTTCTGCTGCACTCAGTTCTTCTTCTCGTTTGTCTATCCGTTCCGATCAATCTGTTTTCCGGCACCTGCATCGCAAATCATTTCGCCGCATTTCCTCCTCTTTCCCGGTATTACTTCTATTTTCCATCTTTTCGTATTTCTGTTCATGCCTTCATCACATCTTTGCTGCTAATTTGGACGCTTAGAACTTAGAAGCTCTAGGCTCTGAAGATCTATTGAATTTGATTTACTTTTTTTTTTTTTCCCCTTAAATCGGTTTACACGGATCACATTTTGAATTGAGCTTATGATGTCCGATTTTGGGAATGCGTAACCTCGCGTTTTGAATTGAACCCTTAAGTAATCATTGTGGTGAGAACAAATGAGGGACTTCGTTATTTAGGGATAGAGATTCTTCTTTTCGGTTTTACGTGAGTTTTTGGTAATTCAGTTGCCAATTTGCCAAAGTCTAATTCAGTGGAAGATTGGCAATTGATTTAGACTTACAATCCTACCACCAATTTTTATTTTATTTTCTTGTTACGCAGATGTGCTTGAACTGTATCACAACTTAGGACATGCTGACGGATGATATTTCTGCCGCCAATATATTGAGGGTCTTAAGCAGAGATGATTGTGTTCTGTAATGCTTGTTTGCTGAGTCTAGTATATGCTTGTTTGCAGCACAAATGAAAGTGTAGGCTGATTTTGTTGTGCTAATAAGCTTGTTTTTATTCATTGGTTTGATGCCATTCAATGAGCAGGTAATGGCATCTGCAGAAAAGCATGCTCCATTGAAGGTTATGATTTCAGGTGCTCCTGCTTCCGGTAAAGGAACACAGTGTGAGCTCATAACTAAGAAAGTATGTGACTTCTTCTAGCTAGGCTCAGATTTTTTATTCTTTCTTCTTTGATTAGTTTTGTATGCTTCAGGTTTTTCAGGACTAGAAGCAAGCATGCTTAACTGTTAACAATTAAACTTAGGAACTTGTGGATGCTCACACTTGATTTAAATATTTTCTGGTTGTGTTTGAATTGATGCATTAACTCCATGAACCCAAACAGAAAGTTTAGCTTCTTGTTTTCTTGATTAACAAAATATAAATAACTCATGAATTTGCTATCTGCAGTAAATTTCCCATTAATCAACTTTTGGCATCTACTATGATCTGCCAAAGTATTTTGGTTATGACAACCCCAAACAAACAGACAGTTGTTGTGTCATTGTTTTCTTCTCGAAAATCAGTGTTCCTTTATAAACATTATGGTTGCCCTCTTTGTGGAAAGTAGATTGAATAGTATCACTGGTGTATGCAGTATGGTTTGGTGCATATTGCTGCTGGAGATCTTCTAAGGGCAGAAATTGCTTCTGGGAGTGAAAATGGAAAGCTGGCAAAAGAATACATGGAGAAGGGGCAGCTGGTTCCTGATGAAATTGTTGTCATGGTACATTCCAAGCTTCGTTTATTGATGCTGATGTTTGTACTATTTAATATTTAATGAATTGCCAGTGGATATATTTTAGATGGTAAAAGAGAGACTCTCTCAACCAGATTCAGTAGAAAAAGGCTGGCTTTTGGATGGATATCCACGGAGTTCATCTCAAGCAAATGCTTTGAAGAAGTTTGGCTTCCAGCCTGACCTCTTCATTCTCTTAATAGTAAGCCTTACATGGTCTACATAGCTTTTATCTGTTGCAATGTGTTTCATCACATCACTACTTCATTAGGCATGTAAGGATTCGACTTCATTGTGAAGCTGAAATGAGTTTAGTTAGCTAGTGGGCCTTTCGAAACATTCTCTTTCAGTGTTGAGTCCTGCTTAAAACTCCGGCTTTTTTTTGAGAAGAATGGGTTACTAAAGCCTTTTTTGTATCGTTGATACAAACTAGGCCTCTTAATTTTCTTGATTAGCATTGAAGGTAAAAAGATGATGGCTATTGGCTGTAAAATATAAAGTAACATAGGCCTAGTTTATCCCATTAGAAGCCTAACAACCCTGATTATGCTCATCTGTACAATAACAACCCATAAACACAATTTACCCGCTTTTTTTCCCTTCAGGTCTCAGAAGATATTCTTGTTGAGAGGGTCGTTGGACGAAGGTTAGATCCTGTTACTGGAAAGATATATCATCTGAAGTACTTTCCACCGGAAAATGAAGAAATTGCTGCAAGATTGACTCAACGCTTTGACGATACTGAGGAGAAGGCACATAACTGAAGTTCTTGGTATATGTAATAGGCTTTTTGAGCTATCCCCAGAGCATGACATCCATGATTGGTTTATATGTAGGTGAAGCTGCGTTTGGCTACTCATCATCAAAATGTGGAGGCCGTAGTGTCTATGTATGAGGACATTACGGTGAAGGCATGTTTCTCTTCCCTTGTTTTGAGCTGCAAGAAGAGTAAGTGTAGATTTAAAAGGAACTGGCTTCCCATTTGCAGGTTGATGGAAATGCTTCGAAAGATGTCGTGTTTGCTGAGATTGATGCAGCACTTAGCAAGCTTCTGGACCGAAAGTCGGATGCAGGAACAACATAGATTCTGAAAGGGAATCAAAAGGAAAGTAGAGAGTGATTTAGATGAATCCTCCTACCCCCCTTGGTTTTGGCAATTTTTTCACATTTATCCTACAGTTATGTTTTCTCCCCTCTAATTGTATATACATACCGGAAGCGCATTCCGTGCATCCGGCTTCCGGAACCGTGCCAAAAAAGTTAACAAAAAAAAAAATCTTCATGCCATGCTAACACGGTCATGCATCGCGTAACCGTGTTAGTGTCGGTCCTGTCGGAGGTTTTTTGTTTGTTTTTTTAGTAGAATTCACAAAGAAAAATTATCACGGTTTCGGAACCCGTAACCTTGACTGTGTGGAACCCGTAACCGTGGCGGTTTGAAACCCATAACGTGACGGTTGTGGAACCCATAACCGTGGCGGCTTGGAACCCGTAACCGTGGCCATTTCGGAACCCGTAAGCGTGTCGGTTACCGGTTACGAAACTGTGATGTTTCCTTCACGCATTCGCAATACGTAACCATCATTGATTACACATTGGGAATGCGTAACCGTGCCAGCCAATCTGATGGTTTGAGTTTTAGAAGCCCGAGCTCTGCCTAAGGGCATCTTTATCCTAGATATTCTGGGTTTCTTTATTTATATAAAACACAATTTAATGGTGATGAATAGAGAGAAGTTTGTCTGCAGAAAAACTAAATCTGACAAATATTTTGGGTTCTAACAATAAAACAAAAAAAATCAGTAAAGAAACCAAAATTGAATTTCTGGGATGAAAATGTACTAAAGGCCTGCTCTCTTAATAACATTTCTGCATTTCCGATATTTAAATAAAAATATTAAAAAAATTGCTAAAAATGATCATAAACCGAAGACATTACAGTATAACATAATATTAAAACAAAATAATGAACCGGTTCAAAAACACAACGTAAACGTTCCTATCTCTGAGCCTTCATTTGCATGTCATTCACGCCACGTTAAAATCATACCCATACCGCTATATATTCATATATATCAACTTCTTTGGCCTCATCTCACACAATCCTTCTTCCATAACATCACATTCAATTCACAAAACAATATGAACACTCTCATAACTCCAATCATCTTCACAACCACCCTTCTCCTCCACATCGCCACCGCATCCACCACCAATCTCCTCCACCAAACCTGCAAAAACTCCTCAACAAACAACCCCAACATCCCTTACTCCTTCTGCATCGCCGCCTTACAATCCGCCCCGACTTCTCGATGCGCGGATCTCACCCGTCTCGGGGTTCTCTCTCTTCGGCTTCTTAAAGATAACGTAACGGATACCCGTTGTGTTATCAAGATCCTTTTGAAGGAAGAGAAGAAAACGGGTCGGGTGATGGAGGAAGCACTCGAGGATTGTTTGGAGTTGTATTCGGATTCGGTTTATACTTTGAATGAGGCTTTTGGAGATTATAAGGTTGGGAAGTATTTTGATGCGAATGTTAAGGTTAGTGCTATAATGGATGCAGTTGATACTTGTGAAGATGGGTTTAAGGATGTTGGAGTTGTTTCGCCTTTGAGTAGGTTGAATAAGTTCAGTTTTCGGTTATCCGCAATCTCGCTTTCTATCATGAATTTGATTCAATTGAGCTTGGATTGATTGTGTTTAGAGGGGTTTTGTTTATGTGTTCTTGATTTGTTTGAATTTGTATGCTTTTTTGATTATATATAGTACTTGTGCTTGATTGATTCGAAGTTTGTTTAGTTTGTTGTTGTAGTTGTATGTAATTTGTGTAATAGTAATGATGTCTCACTATCAAATTTTCAGTGTTGTTAGCTCGTTTGGTATATGTTGAAATGTCCGTTTAGATGTGTTAAAAAACATCTAAACAACCATAACTTTTGATTGATTCGAAAGTAGTTCGTTATCAGAAATGATTCTTCGTGCTACTAAACGAGCCCTTAACGTCATAAGCATATCACATCTTGACGTAGAATAGGAAGCGGATCACATCTCGAGTAATAGTAATTTGAGTTCACGCAAATAGCAATCCCGTATAAAAGATAAGGAAAATATGAAAAACTTAGATCAATCCGGTTTTCCTCACGACAAACATGGGCTCAACTCCGGTCCGGTTAGGAAAGAAGAATACTCGATGGATGGCATTTACGTAATATATTTCAGTTCAATTATGTAACGTATCTTCGTTGCAGCACTCAACATATATGCCAAACAATGTGACACTAGAATGAGAAGAATGTTAGGAAATTAGGAAAAAACATGATGTGTTATTTTGTTTTTGAGATCTTAACGGAAGCCACACTTCAAAGTAAATAAAAGTTGACCATAAGAACTAGCTTAATGTGACACTTGAGTACCTTCAAAGAAATTTATCTTGATTGAGATTTAGTGATTTACCCACTTGCTTAATTGTATGTTTTATGCTATGGATTGTTATATATATATATATACTAGTATGGACGCGCGTGCTACGCACGCGCGCCGTGACTTGCGATCATTAGTTAAATTTCAGAAGTGAGTACGTAGTAGTCAATCGTTAATTAATATATATTTAGTTGTCAATAAGAGCCGCAAATAGATTGGAATAGATTGGAAGTCGAGTACGGGAATCATTTAATTAATATATATTTAGTTGTCAATAAGAGCCGCAAATAGATTGGAATAGATTGGAAGTCGAGTACGGCAAAATGATTCGCTTGTTAAGGCTGGATATTATTACAAATGAACTACAACGGCGAGTAAAAGAGTGGAGGCTTTCTGCAGAGAATTCCACAAATTTATGCAAGCCACGAATGATATCCCGGCCTTTAATCCAGTGGGTGTTGTTCCAGCACCACGAATGATACCCCGTCCTCTTTAGATCCGCTGCACAAAATCTTGTCGAGGATCAACAACATCAACAAAGGGGCCTCAATCTGCAAATTTTATCATTTTTCAGTGTAAACATTATCAAGGAAATGAATTGGTAGGAGCAGATCAAATTGTTTTCAAAGTTAATATGATTCACCATTACCTTTGGCCTTCACATTTATCCACTGTTTACATTTTTCTCCAAAGCTGCATTCTAATTCAAGAATTTGTTCACACAAAGCCATATACATAATTCAGCCTTCTCCTAGACACTTCTCGTTAAACACAAATTGAGCTAGAAATTGGATAAGGAAAAAAGAGAGAGGAAATAGGGAAGAAGAGCATAAGCATTATAAAAGCAGTCAGCAAATAAAATCAAGATTCAATAGATATTACAGAACACTCAGTAAATATGGTTGTCCCATTACAAAAACAAATGCTAGTTGCCACAAGTAGTTCACAACCTCTTGTTCGAAATAAATGAACATACGATATGAAGTTCTACACTAAAATCTTTCAATTAATAATAGACATATTTAGACACGGGTGGAAACCTTCCAATCAATAATACATATTTATAGTTAGATTATTGTGTTATCCTTTGCACCCTATGACAAACTGGGTCAGGTAAGAAATGCAATTCTTTAATGGTCACTTATTGGAAGCTTCCGATTCCAGCAATGACACAAGTAAAACACTTACCAATAAATATGTGTAAGATTTCATTCCTGTAATGTCAGGCAGTCAAGGTCTGCCTGGAGGCAGATTTAGGAAAACAAAAAAAATCCTATACAGATGTTAATTTTCCATCTTCCTAGGGTCGGCTAACAGGGGGCATGATCAATATAAAAGAGAAACTTGCAGCTAACAAAATAAAGTTACCTCTCTAATGAACTCAGCTTCTAATGCATCTAAATCAATCAGGCTAATAATGGAACAACCTTCTCTAAAAAAGCATAAATGCAATCAACACTCCCTATTACATAAGGAAACAGATCTACAATAGGTTGAGCTATAGAGAAGCAGGCTAATATAGTAATGTCTGGATTGTAATTATTAAATATATAATTAATTAATCAAGCCTGATCTTCCATTGAAATGTAAAAAGTAAAGATAAATTAGGAATCTGCAAAGAAAGAAGAGAAAATATACCTTTTGAAAGCTCTACAACTTTCTGATTGTTGGACATCAATTCTGTTGGTGAAGATGGTGGGATTGTCCAACGAAGCAGCGACAAGAACAACAACCTATCAAATGCCAAAAAATGCCTACTGCTACTACTCCTTAGCTCTATTAAGATGTAAAAAGTAACTTGGATAGAACAAAACCATGGGCGCAAAAGGTACCTAAAAGTGAACTCATATGGCATCACTTGTACGAGCTGCGATACAGGTGCTCCCTCGTTTCTCCCTAACAACTCGAGTGCTTCCTTCCTCTGCTGATCAAGTAGTTGAAGGCAAACCCAGTCTACAAACGACTGCAAGTCCTTGACAAAGTCGAGCAAGTACCAATCCAATAGCTTCGGGATTATTAGCTTGTTACCGGCCTTTAAGAGGTCTATTGCTGCATGTAAGTAATCTCTTTTTGCTGCTACCATCTCACTCTCCACTTGAGATGTTGTATACACCCTCACCTGTACAGAAACAACAGTAAAATTATGTTCAACGTATTTCAGTAATAGATTCTTGATTTTGGATTAAATTTAGATAATACTGATTTTACCTAAAAGTGAAGTCTTGTTTTGTTCTATGAGCTGCAGAGTGTGTGCTACGTATGCTCCAGCTAGCCTCATGACATCCAGAACACCCTAGCTTATCTCCAAAAAGCATAGCTCCAGCTAGCCTCCACCAAACACCCTAGTTGTAGCCTATAATACAACTTCACTACATGAACGCATTATAATGCATGACATCCAGAAAGACCCAGGTGAAGGTACTCACAGTTGAGATGACCAGCTTCCACATGACAGAAGGTAACCAGTGGCTCAGACCACTCTAATCCAAATGCGGTGGGCTCTTTGAGCTCAGCCGACTTACCATCTTTTGGAAAAACCTGTGACACATGGAAATACATCTCAGAGTTCAGTCACATGAAAGATATAATGTAATTGTTTGTCATGATTCAACAAAGAGAGAAATGTGAAACTGCTAAACTGTACATGATAATCTTATGGAACTCCACATGACTTTCAACTTTCAATTCAGTAGCTTGCTCAACTAAGATCTTCAATCTATCTTCATCAGCCTTATTAGGTCAACAAACTGGAGCATGGACATAGGCAAGTCTGCATCAAACTTCTCAAGAATTGAGAATGAAGTTCATACATTCTTATAATTATACACGACTATGAACCAGGAACAGAAATCTAAATGCAAAAATCGCCCAGGCAGCAAAATTGAGGAATACTAAAGCTGCAAAAATTGGTCAGGCAGCAAAAATCGGTCCAACTCAAACTAAATGTAGAAAGGAGGAATCGAGTTCTCTAGAATCGAAATAGAACTTTCACAGATTCAATTCCATGGCAACTATACCTATTAGTTTAAGCTATTAAGCTATTTACCAGTGCAAAAACAAATTTTCCTTTGTGTAATGATTGTTGTCAATGATAAGTGATAAGTTTGATCTCATATGCAAAGATAGATGATAAACCTGCTTCTTCAAAAATTTCATTTTAAACATGCAAAAATATAAATAATCTAACCAAATCAATGGCAATCACATGTAATTCATATCTATCCACATTGAACATTGCAATAGAGATATCAAGTGGACTTAAACCAGTAGAGATAACCTTACGACCATCCACAAGCTTCTCGGATTCAAGCCTGGGAATCAACAAATTATATTACATGATGCTCAAAGATCAGTGACTGAATAGATATCTAATTTAAATTAAAAATTTGTGTGTCTTACCTCATTTTTATACATTTTGAGTTCAGATTCAAGAGGAGCAATGATTGATTCCACGAAGACACCGGAATTTATCGATTACCCTAGCCATTGAATTCGCCATGAATGGGGAGCTGAATCGCAGTATCACATAAAAGAACATAGGTGAAGACATCTACAAAGAAGAAGAAGAAACTGGGGATCTACAAAGAAGAAGAAGAAGAAACAGGGGGAAGTACCTCTTGTTCGGAAAGTAGCTTGCACTGCACAAGGACGATCTACATACGGATTTGGTAGACTTGGAGGCGACGACATGCATATAAAGAAATGAGAGAGGAGGTTCAAGATGTGTCTGCTTAGGGTTTAGGCAAAGAGCAGGAGGGAAAGGGAAGCGGCCGAAGAAGAAGCGTCCGGTGAAGCAAAATAGGGGATCAAAGTTGCTTACCGATTGATATGACACAAGGGTAGACAGTAATAAACCCTGCGATATAAAACAAGAAACATTAACTGAAAGAGACAGATAAAGCGATAGACGGGAAAGCGAAGGCGGAAACATCACCGTCAGTAGGAAATCCATCGCTCCCATAACTCTGCAGAGGACGATCGTAAAATTCAGCAACAAAAGAGACACCGACGTCGCCGGCAGAGTAGGAATTAGCATCATAGGAGAAGTTGGAAGAATCGTAGCCAGTGTAGCCATGTACCTGAAATTTGTTCTTTTTTATTCCGATTGAGAGAGAATTTGGGGAGATGAAATCAGAACAATGGAAGTAAAATAATACTTGCGTACCTTTGAAAAGTTACACCAAAATCAGCCATTATTCAATTGTAGAGAAGGAAACAACTAAAATCAGGAGGCAAAAGCAGGTCAAACCTTATGGCATGAAGCAGAAACCCTAATTTGAGAAATCAAAAGAAGGTAAAACTAAAATCAGGAAGTAGAAGGATTGGAAACTTACATTCTTTGAACCTCATACTATTAGTGGTCCTTGGAGATCCATAATCTTTAGAAGATGAAGAAGAAGCAGCAAAAGCAGAAACCCTAATAAAAGAGGAATGATCGAAGTTTTATAATCCAGCAAAAGAAAAGACAGAAGAAAAAGGATGGGCATACCTAGCAAAAAGAGGAGCGGCGAAGAAGAAAGATCGAGGCCATGGATTTTGTACCTGGACTGAATGGAAGGTAGGTCTGCAAATCCAGTCGGAACATCGTGGGAGATGGATTTGGATGGCGTGGAGAGGAAGACGGAAGGAGAGTGGGGCGGTGTATGTTCATATCAAGGAGGAGAAAGGGAGTCGGTCATAAATACGTGTAACCCTAAGCAAAACACGTGTACCGGAAGGAGTAAATCAATTAAACTTGAAAAAATTAAAAAGATGTGAGGGTATAATCGGAAATCTCCTATTCATTGGAGGAAGTCTCACTTTTAGTATAGTAAGGATATATATATATATATATATATATATATATATATATATATATATATATATATATATATATATATATATATATATATATATATATATATATATATATATATATATATATATATATATATATATATATATATATAGGGTGTGGTTCCCATGAGAACACCCTCTAACGTGAAAACATGAGAACAATTGTACACCGTTGGATGTGAGTATTAAGGGTTGAGATTTAGAGTAGATATCAAAAATAATAATAATTACGAATAAAATAATTAGGAATCTAACAATAACTACGAATAATCCACTCAACCAACAATAACTACGAATAATACATTAAACGATATGACACATTCGTAACAAAACTGATAATAATTACGAATCTGTTCTCATGTTCTCACGTTAGAGGGTGTTCTCATAGGATCTATACTCTCTCTCTCTCTCTCTCTATATATATATATATATATATATATATATGATAGCTGTTCCGGTACGGTCTATAATTAGGGTAGGGTCGTGCGGCTGCGTGTGCAGCTGACACGTGTCCAATTTTTTTTTTTTCCCCCCAGAAACGAGTGAAAGTATAGTTCAAAACTTATGAAGGGATAGTTCATAACTTATAAAAGGATAGTTCATTAATTATAATTAAATAGTTCATAGTGCAAAACTTATAAAGGATAGTGCATAGCTTATAAAATGATAGTTCATGAATTATAATTGAATAATTCATAATATATAAACGATTAATTTATAAATAGAGAAAACTACACAAAACCACCCTTAATAAACACTATCTTGCAAGGAACCACCCTATATAAAAATTTTAGCATGAAACCACCTATAATATTTATCCATGTGCAATAAACCACCCTTATAATATTTTTTTACATAAAACCACCCTTAATGTTTAAATGTTTGCAATTAACCACCCTATACTACTTAAAATTAAATCAAATAATTTAAAATTGAAGCATAGACAAGATATATTTACATTATTAATATTAATACCATTAATAGTTTTGATAATATGGTTAAATATTACAACTTATAATAGAAAATAATCAAAAATAATAATATAAGTTATTACCTATATACAAAAAATAATTTAATTTTACAAATTAATAAACTACATACAAACTAATGAATAAAAAATCAATTATATTACAACCTCAATTCCGACTAAATTGATGACTTGTTACCGGATTTAATTTATTTTTTGAAAAATTTTACTTGTTTTAGTTGACCAATAATCACGTTGTTACCATTATTTTCATTTTTAAAAAAACTGAAAAACTATGGGTTAAAAATTTTCCAAAATAGTAATGAAAATTTTAAAATGAAAAGGTTTTAAACTATTGAAAGTTCGAAACTAATTATGGTATTAATATTATTTAATATAATAATGAAAGTTTACCTTGTCAATGCTTCAATTTTAAATTATTTGATGTAATTTAAAACAATATAGGGTGGTTCGTTACAAACTCGTAATATTAAAGGTGGTTTTATGCCAAACAATGTATAAGGGGTGGTTTATTGCAAATATATGAATATTAAGGGTGGTTTTATGCTAAAAAATTTATAAAGGGTGGTTCTTCGCAAAATAGTGATTATTAAGGGTGGTTTTGTGTAGTATTCTCTTATAAATAATTTGATATAATATATTAAAAATTAATAGTTCATGAATTATATGAGAATAGTTCAAAGTTTATAAGAGAATAGTGCAGAATTTATAACATGATAGTTCAAAAAAAATTATTCGCTTTTGAAAAAAAGAAATCAATCGTTTCTGAGATTTTTTTTGGGACAGGTGTCAGCCGCACGAGCAGCGGCACATCCATACCCGAAAACAACAACCGTACCTGAACAAAAACTATTTATGTAGTATAGATCATATGAGAACAAGCTTATCGTGTAATCATGTGAACAAATCCGTAATTATTATTAGTTTTGTTACGAAGGTGTTATATCGTTTAATGTATTATTCGTAGTTATTGTTGGTTGAATTGATTATTCCTAATTATTATTGGATGAGTTGGCTAAGTAGGCAGTTTATGTATTAAAACTTGAACGTCCATTCTTCCGCTCATCATTCCTTGCTGTTACCGGTGGCAATCAACTACATTATTTGCATATTTAAATAACTCGTACATAATATTTTTCAGCAAATGTTTATCAGCAATTATATGTGATGTATAACTAGTACATAATGTTTATCAGCAACTATATGTGATATATAAATGTACACAATCAAAACATATTATATTTATGCACACATCTTTACATATAAGTGGGTATTAGTTATCGTCTTCTCCATTTTGAACATTACCGAAGAACTAGGTTGAGAAGTTTTCAATGTTGGGTATTTAACAACGAATAGACCGAAAAGATGAAATCGAGTACTTATCTGGTATAATTAAGCCACAGTCGATGAAGATGAACAACAATAAACGACGATTACAACCCGGAAACGAAGATGCAAAACGAAGAGACCTTCAACCGCCTTCAATGGAGTTGGAGAGAGTAGAACGTATTTGGCTTGGAATATGGGATGCTGTTTTTTATTGATATAAGTAGCCGCTAAAAGAAGATTTGAAGAATCTTTTATTTATTGTTTCCGATTTTTTCATAACCGTATGATATTTTTATGGCAGCCTTTTTAATTCAAAAATCAATAATTGCCCAACCTCTATCCTTAATTATAGTATTATTTTTCTATTTTATCTTTATTTTTTAATTTAGTTTTGTTAGGGGCCTAGTTAGTCTACACTAAACAAAAAGGACCCTATTTCAACAATCTTCTCATTGTTATTCGTAATTATTATTAATTATGATATCTACTCTAAATCTCGACCCTTAATACTCATCATCCGACGATCTCAGATTGTTCTCATTATTACACGATAAGCCTATTCTCATGGGAACCGCACCCCATCTCTCTCTATGTATGTCGCACGCCGCACACATATATCTCCCCTCCCCTTTGGATTTGATGTATTCAAAAGATAAAATCTTCTTCTTCTTTTTTTTGTTTTTTCTTCTCATCCTAAGTTTCATGTTTATTTGATCTTTTTCCACATCTCACTCTAGATATGTATATAAATAATATCACTTAATCGATGATGTACATACCAGTATGTCACGTACTAGTAGGTCAACGATCCACATCATATACCGGTAGGTCAACGACCCATATACTAGTATTTCAAAACATCCCTTATCAGTATATCAACGACTCACGTATCAACAACGGATCACTCATAACCGAGATGTGGATACAAAATTCATGAAAATTTACGGAATTAAAAAAAATTGTGGTTGACAAATCAACTTTTAAAATAATTATGAAAAACGATATAAAAAGAAAGAAAAATGTGGATAATGTTTATTACGTAAAAATTAAAATATAATATCGGTTAAAAATGCACACAAGTATTTTTTCTTTGTGGGATCAAAATTATAATTTATCTTGTTTTAGTAAAAAATCAAGTAAATTATCCGAATTAAATTTTATTATATTTTATTTTATTTTAATAAACAAATATTTATAACTTTAATAAAATGATATTACAAAAAAATTATGAACTTTCACATCAGATTTAACACTAATCTCATCGGTTCTACTTAAGATATATCTTACCTTTTTAAGCAATAAAAAGTTAATCAAATTTACTAACAAGGTCTTTTACAAATTGATCTATTAAGTATAGAAAAATTGCATAAAAAAAAATAATTTATTCCTCTAAAAAGATGACTGTGGTTTTTTTTTAATATGAAATACCAATTTGTATTTTAGATGTTTTTTTATAATTTTTTATTATAATTATTTTAATAATGAAAAGTCCCCTAAATATTTCATTAACTGTAGCATTTCTATAGTCGAAGTACTGGAAAATTGAAAATATCACGACGCACAGTTGAGGAGCTGAGCCGCCATGGAAGCCTCATCCTCTATCCACTTCCTCCACTCTTCTCTTCAATCTCTTCGTCCTCAATGGATACCTCCTTCTTCAGTTCAACTCCCATTTTCCATTCCCACTCTCTCTCTCCGATGTAATCCCCCTCCTAATCGTCATCTTCGTGCCGGATTCAAACTGCGTGCCGCCGTGGAGGTAATCACTGTCCAGGAAGATCCGACGAAGTCTGAAACTGTAAATTCGGATGCCAATTTGGCGAAACGGAAGCTCTACGTCGTTAATTTGCCATGGAGTTTTCCTTCTACAAGTATCAGGGATATGTTTGCTGAATTTGGACCTATTACTCAAATTGAGGTTTATCTCTTTCATTTCTTTGATTGAAATTGTTCCTCTTGTTTTATTTTGTGCTAATTCGGTTTTTGCTTTGTGGAATTGGTTTTTGTAGATGATAAAGGATAATAGAGGGAGGTTCAAAGGATATGCTTTTGTGACTATGGAGACACCTGAAGCCGCTCAGGCTGCCATTGACAAGTTGAACCTCACTGTGAGTCTTCTTGTTTCTCTTTCTCCTGCTTTTGCATCTGTGGAAGTTATGTGATGGCTTGCTTGGGTTGCTAATTTGCTTCTTGTAATTACTTGAGAGTGTATTTCTTTTAATTGTATCTAGAAAATGTGATTTCCCATATACATTGGGGAAATTATACTATTTAGATTAAATTAGATATTGCCATAATGGGATATGTTGCACGGAAAGGGATGAGTATACAAACACAAATGACAAACGTTGTCCCTTTGGAGTTATGGTGCTCCATGGGATTATCAAGATGAATGATTGATGATAACTGTTTCATTAGTTCTTTCTTATGCAAAACGAAGGTGTAGCAATTCCATTTTTACACAGTCCTATCTGTCCAAACAAGTGTTAACTCCTCTCTAGCTTAGCAAGCTTTGATAGAATATCCAAACAACCTTTTGAAAATTATAATTGTTCCTGATTTCTTCAAATGTCATCTCTGATTAATTAATAGGGATAGAAAAGGATATGTTATACATCAATTGCATGACATGGTTGAGGTTTCGGTAAATTCAAATGTGTTTGTCAATAATAAAAGCTACTAGCATTACAAAAATGTTCTTGTCTTGCACGGTCTGACTGAGGGCAATGGTACTTCAACAGGACATAGCAGTTAAGCTGTTGGATATCTGGATTTGTTTGGGGCATTTTTACTCAATGTTAGACTTGTAAACAATTTTACCGACTAGGGATTGAAGAAGTTTTTCACAGTTCTACTTGTTTGCACTTGTCTACATAAGTTGATGGTAATCAGAGTACCATCTTGTGTAGTTAGTTTGCATATATAGCTGAATTACTGAGACCTTATATTTTTTGATTCAGGAAATAGAAGAAAGGGCCATCAAAGTAGAGTTTGCAAAGGCTTTGAAGCCTCAATCTTCTGCTCCTAGTGATATCGTTCGTGAGACACCTCACAAGCTTTACGTGTCCAATCTCCAGTGGAAAGCAAGGTCCAACCATCTCAGAGAATTCTTTGCTCCTGAATTCAATCCGGTTTCATGCCGAGTTATTTTCGAGAGCTCTCAAAGAAGATCTGCCGGCTATGGTTTTGTATCCTTTGCAACTAGGGAGGAAGCTGATGCTGCAATCACATCTCTAAATGGAAAGGTAAGTAAACAGTATCCACTAAGCTAATCTAACCAGCAAAAAAGGGTTCTAAGTAATCATGCTAGGATCATATCTTTCCCAGTTTTTGATAAATTCTCTAAATCTTATATTGTAGGAATTAATGGGGCGTCCTATTATCCTGAAATTTAGCGAGGCAAAGAGCAAAGAAGGTGAAGCTGAAGATGAAGGTGATTCAGAAGTAATTGCAAATGATCAACAAACTGAAGTTTCTGAAGAATAGCCTGAGCTATTATAGATGATTATCGAAAATCAGAATTGATGTTCACATTGGTTTATGCGTTTTGGCTTCTCGAGCTTCATATAAGTGTTGTGTTTAGGTTACTTTTTTTTGCGGGAACTTGTAGATACCTAATCAAAGCACTTGCACCAAATGCCAAGAGCACATGTTTTAAACTTGTACCATATATGATTAGTTAAAAAGCCTTGAACGTGAATGTCAAGTATTTTACAATCTTTCTTCTTCTTGTTTTAAACTGATGATACGGGAACTGAACAAATTGACAGACTAATACGCTGCAGGGATATCTGAGTATTGATTTCAGCATGGAATTGGTGTTCATTACAACCTTGATGGGATGCTACAAATTGTTCAGCACTTCCGAAACACCAGCTAGGTACGTAAAATTCAATGCATTTTTAGTGTAATTTTCTCTGAAGTAAACTTTTCTTGGGCATCACTAGCTAGAGCAATAGGTCCAAATGTCCAATTGATCTCATATGGTAATGCTGTGAGTGTTGATTCAGTCTCTGGTTGGAAAGACACTAGTTTGAGTAGTTTCTGTGTCTACTTAGTTTCCTTCTGCACTTTCGTTGCCCTTTGTCGTCGCTCTCCTTGGTCTGTGAGCATTGAATTGCAAACAAATCTATGTGAAGGGCAATTTACATAATTATCATTATTCTGGAATGGTTGTGTAAAACTTATAGGGTGATTTTGTGCAATTTTATGCAAAAAATGTGGTGTATGGATTATTATAATCTCTTCAATTTCTTGAGGCATCTTTTCATGTTTTGCCTTTTTCCAGCTTTAGACTGCTTGATTTGCAATCTTTCAAGTCCAACAAAGACATTGTGACATGTTGAAAAACAGTGTAGCTAAAGAGAGTTTTGTCTCCATCCGTCTCATACAGTCAAGACTCCCATTATACGTAATGGTAAAGAATTCAACTTTGGACTATTTTTTCAGAAAATTGCAGGAATTGGCCTCTTCTTTGGGATGTGGAAAATAACCCCAAGTATAGACAAAGAATGCCTTCGGTAGAAGGAGGTTATCGGGATTACTGAGGATTATAATCTCATGAAATTATTCTGGGAGATTATTTTGGACTTTTAATAATTCATTTCAACTTGGATTATTGGAAATTATCGGGATTATTGTGGGGATTATTATCTCCGGAATAATCCTGTTTTTCTACCGAACGCGCCCAAAGTTACCACTTGAGATTACTAGTCTATGCACTATCGAAGATGATTTTTGTGTATTGTTGAAAATCACGTCGTAGGATCGTAATATCATATATAATTCGTTGAGATCGGTTATGGGTAGCATTAACTTTAAAGTCGATGTTACTTAAACGATCAAATATGTATTCGGTGATACTTAGGTTAGTGTAGTTCACCATTACTCAATTTACTTGGGGTTATTTTTCGGAATTTTAGTAGTTCATGTTATTATCCATCAAATACCCATACAAGTAGGGTTATTTCTTGTAAATATCCGTTTCTTTTTGTGGTCGAAAAGCCTGACCCTGCCCGGCCAAAAATAAAAAAAATATGTATTATATTGTATATATTATAAATATTAAATATAAAATGTTTGATATACTTATAATATATTTTACCTAAAATATTTTATAGAATTTATTTTTAAAAAATTATTAAAAATATTTTTTTAAACAAAATATTTAAAAAACGGGTGCCCGGAGGTCCGGACGGGTATGACAATCATTCCATGCCCGGTAGCCGGGCTCGGCGGTTCCGGATAAACGTGCTTAATATTTAATAGTCCGGCCCGAGTCTGGATATGAGCATGTCTAATTGTTTGCATACAAAGTACATATACGTCAGACTCATATGTCCAACTAGGTTCGAAATCTTGTCACTTGACGTGATAACTCATGTATATGTAAACTCTTTATATATCATGTATATGTAAACTCTTTATATATTTTTACCAACATTGTAAAAACTTACCACTCGAGGTCAATCAAGTATCAATTGGTTACAAAGAAAATGCTCGATAAGATTATAAGAATATTTGAAGAATTTTGTTGTATTATACTTTGGTCCTGATTTGCAATTGCATAGCAACGAGTTCCTAGAATTCAACTTTTCCAACATTAAAACAATGGCATGATAAAATACGATATTTTAATTTAATATAGACAATATATAAAAAGAAACGCCACTATTATGATGTTTGAGTAGTGAGTACTTTTAGAAGCATCTTCAAGAACGCAAATTGCTCTTCATATATAGATTAAAAATTCTAAATTAAAAAGATCTTCATATAAAATAAATAAAAGAACACTAAATTTAAGGTTTTGTTAGACCAATATTTCTAACATATGTCAGAAATAATAAATTAGAAAATTTGCATTACTTTTTTTTGGCTGAAAAAAACCTTAAATCGTAAATTTAATGTTGATATAAAAAATTTGAAAGATATTCCTAACATATGTCCAAGAAATGAATAATAAATTCATTTCTTATTTAATATGATTTTAAATTTTTTAAAAAAATATTATTAAAAAATATATTTAATATGACTTTAAAAATATATATATATATATATATATATATAATATATATATATATATATACTATTTTTAAGATATTTATGTAAAATATATTAGAATTATTATAATTATACTAAATATTTTATATTTATACTTAATATTTATAATAAATACAATATTATATATATATATAATTAATTAATATTTATGGTGGGCCGGACTTTTTGGTCCGGTCAGGTCTCTTCCTCTTTTCATACCCGTCCGTTTTTTCGAGTTGGAGGGACTGTCCGGATTTGAATAGGTCTACCTTTTGATAGACCAATTTTTCTAACATATGTCAGAATTAATAAATTAGAAAATTTGCATTACTTTTTTTTGGCTGAAAAAACCTCAAATCGTTAATGTTGATATAAAAATTTGAAAGATATTCCTAACCTATGTCCAACTGTCCAAGAAATGAATAATAAATTCTCAGATTTAAATTAAAATTAAAATAAGATCGTCGTATCAAGATTAGATAAATGTCATTTAAAAAAAAATTAATACAACTGTGCAGCTAAATTTAAGCTTTTATTCGACCAGTATTTCTTACATATGTTCAAGAAAAATGAATTATATTACCCTCAAAAATAAAATTATTAATCAATATCATTAAAAAAAAAATTAAAGAGAGCTTTTTTTTTACGAGTTTTGTGACCAAAGTATAAGCAAAACACTCGGTCGAGTAACTTAAATATGATAAAATAATTCAATAAAACCCCATAAATTTAAAGAAAAATGATTTGAAAGGGGATAAAAAAACTCAAGAAATTATTATAAGATATTTATTTACTTATTGAACCCTAATTCATCATAAGTTTATAATATAACATATGTGCCTATTTTTTGCCTCACACAATCTAGCTAAGAGAGCATATCAAACTTTAAGATTTTGAGATTTGATAATAGCAAAAAGAAGAGGCCCAAAGAACCAAGAGTTGACTATAATCATTTGAGATAATGCTTTAATAAAACAATCAATTATTGTAAGCAAATGTATTATAGGCTTTATATTCCTTACATTACTTTTCTTGTAAGTTGTGAGGAAAGAGTTGAATGAAATAAATGTATATTATGAACTATTGAGGAATATATGCTCCCTCACTAAGTAGCATCTTAGTTTTCCCATCACCCAAAATATTGATTTTAAGTGTTCAATATTAGGAAATTCAACTATGGTATATTCTTATTTTAGAGAATATTATAGTTTGGATAAGTTTTATTTGTTGACTTTATCGAAAACAAGGCTCGATGTTTGGTCTAGTTGATACTTAGAACTCAACACATAGGTCCGATGAGACTTTAGTTTTAATCAAATAGACTCATTGTTACTGTATTATCATCATCGTGGAATACACGTCTCAACAATAACTGGTTTGAATGGTTCTTTATATTCTAGAACATGAGAAAAAATAATATGGAGTTTAGATAGTAAGTTCTACCAATAATGTATTTGATACAACTCTTTAGGTTACATGAGAATGTGAGGTGGAGAAATTGTGCTCGGTAGGGTTACATTTAACGTTTCAAATATGGTTAAATTGTCGTTTTATTATTATATCAAATGAAACGTTTTAAACGCTTCGTTATCATTTAATAAAAAACGTCCTAAATAGTGTAAATGATGGGTACAATGTGTGTTACTTGTTTAGTGATTATTGCATTTACATTTTCCTTGTATGAGCAAAGATTCAAGTACATTTCATGTACACCAACCAATATATAAATATATAACACTTTCTTGAAAGAATGGTGTCTTATGCTGCAATCTCACTTCACTTGCAAGTTGCTTACTTTTTTGTATGGCAAGAAGTAACAAGAAAACAATCCAAAAGAGTCAAAAAGTATGAAAACTTACACCTTCATCACATATCATAAAAGCAACAAATCAAAGAACATAAAGCAAAAGAGCAAACCAACAAAAGAATTGAAAATAACAAAAAACAAAGTGAAAGGAACAAAAGGAACACCATTACACCTCACAAAAAAACTCCCTACATTCTCCATCTTCTTTGCCTTTCCTCTCCATCTATTCTTGACCCACTTTTCTTCTCTTCATCCTCCATTACATATCTCTTCATTCTTCAAAACCCTCAAATCCCCACTTACATACTCACAATATGAGTTCTAGATGAACATTTTCTTTGATCAATACCAAATCTTTCAAGATCTTGAAAACCAAGCTTTAGCTAGTGAAGTAGTTATCCATGGCTTCTCTAACTTCTCTTAGTAACCCAAATACATTAACACCATACATGAACACAAGAGATTGTTCTCAAGGCTTTTGTAGTTTCTATTGTCCACAATGGTGTTACCTAAACTTCCCACCTCCACCTCAAACAACTTCATCTTCTTCATCTAGCTTTTCGCCTCTCGTAATCGCCATAATCGGCATCTTAGCAAGCGCTTTCCTTCTCGTAAGCTACTACGCCGTCGTCTCCAAGTTCTGCAAGGCCAGTTCAGACGGAAACCGCGAGAACTGGCCACACAACGATGACATGGGTAACAACAACACTTATGATAACAATCATGAACATGAACATGTTGAGAATGAGCCTTGGAATTCTAGGGCTATAGGTTTGGATGAATCTCTTATTAAAATGATTTCAGTTTGTAAGTATAAGAAGAACGATAAGGCCTTCTCGAGCACCGATTGCTCGGTTTGTCTTGGCGAGTTTGAAGAAGATGAAGCTCTTAGGCTTTTACCTAAGTGTAGACATTTTTTTCATGTTGCTTGCATTGATAAGTGGCTCAAGACACATTCAAGTTGTCCTCTTTGTCGATCCAATATAGTCTCTATGTTTACTCTTGAGACAACTCAAAATGGTAAGCAAAATTTGGTAAATATTTTCAAATTAGGATATGTTTATGTAATTAATCAATATAATGTGATATTCTATTAGGTCAAATGATGGAACCACAAGGAGGTGTAGAACAAGAAGACTTGCAAGGTGAGATTGTTGAGTTTAGTAATGAAACCGAGATAAGGCAATCTAGAAGAAGGTCTATGTCGATGGATCATTCGAGAATCTCGATTGAAGACGAAGATTGTGAAATGGAGGAGTGTCAATTACATGGGTTAGGTGGTGATCATACAAAGGATCAAGTATCAATTGGAGAAGAAGCTTATAGAGTGTTGCAATGTGTTATGAAGTCTTCTTTGATGAAGAGATCGTTCTCGAGTGGCCGATTCTCGTTCGCTAGGAACTCGAGAGGGCGGAATTCGGGTATTCTTGTATGAATGAGAGGAAGGGTTGATCTGTTGTGGGTTTGTTCTTGATTTGTTTTGAGTTTTGAAAGAGTGAGTTTTAGTTTGTCTTTTGTTTGTCTTTTGTTTGTTCATTTTTGTTACTTGTGTATCAAGATAGGTTAGATTTAGAATATAGAGATTGTTGTTCAGCATGAGATCATTAGCGGAAACATTCAAGCAATGATGATATAGTAGATGAGTTTTTTCATTGAACTAGCCGTGTTGTTCTGTTCATTTTTATTATAACTTACGGGTCTAAGTCGTGGAAAGCTCACGTCCAGTGAACGACACATAAGATTGAACAACCCTACCATCTCGACGATTTCGCTACACTCAACCCATCTACGAATTATCTCCTCTTTTATACAATAAGTACAATAACGTATATAAAGTATCAAACAAGAAGTTTTTGCCCTTTTATGAAATGCTGATGATAAATCATTGTCTCACAAATTTTCCTTAATATGCACAAAATTAAGATGGAACTTGACAATCTTGTAAAAACTAAAAACAATATCAACTATGGATGATTTGTTGTAAATTTTGAAATTGATAAATCATTGTCTCACAAATTTGCCTTAATATGCACAAAACTAATATGGAACTTGACAATCTTGTAAAAAGTAAAATCAATATCAACTGGGGCGACCGATTTGTACATAAATTCTGCAATTTTGAATATTCGGACAGGTTTATACCTAAATTGCGTAATTTTAGTGAGGTTTTCCGGTCCAAAACCGGACCGGACTAGACGGGCATGACCCGATTTTTGCAATTTACGGTCCAACCCGGGTTACAGTTTAATACGGTCCAAAACCGGACCGTAACCCGGGTTTTCAAAAAAACATGGATCGTAGACCGGACCGGAACCGGGTTTTCAAAAAAACATAGATCGTAGACCGGACCGTAAATTATGATATGATTTTGCACGGCCTTTAATATCAACTATGGATGATTTGTTGTAAATTTTGAAATTGAAGGGTACTTTGTGCAAATTGACGGGACAGGACTTGACCGGATTTTTGCAATTTACGGTCCAACCCGGATTACAGTTTAATACGGTCCAAAATCGAACCGTAATCCGGGTTTTCAAAAAAACATGGATCGTAGACCAGACCGGGTTTTCAAAAAAACATAGATAGTAGACCGGACCGTAAATTATGATCCGATTTTGCACAGCCTTTAATATCAACTATGGATGATTTGTTGTAAATTTTGAAATTGAAGGGTACTTTGTGCAAATTGATGGATGAAAATTTAAAGGAAAAAAAAAATTGGGTTGAAGATCCACCACAAGGGTGGGTAGCCTTAACCGGATGTGTTGAGAAAAGCCCGAAGGCAGTTCCCGTCCCTGTCAGGGGAGATGCCAACCATCTCTCCTTTCTACGAACACAACCTTACTGGTTGGTCTCTATTATATAAAGGAGGTATTGGCCTCTCCAACTCCCGATGTGGGATAAGCTGCTATTTCATAAGTAAGGGATATAAGTTGTTATTTATTCTCATTTCAATCCTATGTAAAGCAGAATAAAAGATGGTCACACTATCCCATCCTTTACAATGCTCTAAAAGTACAAATGATAGCCAAAACTTTTTCTTACAGTTTCACACACGACAATCAAATCATATTCAAACCCTGTGGTCCATTTTATAACTCAATCAATTGTAAGAAAAACCTTTTCTTTTTTCCTCTACAATCAAATCAGATCACTGCACTATCCTCCTTATTGACACCCAGTATAGAAAATATAGACGGCAAAGCTACTCCAAGTGGTTTCATGAGCTCGGGACATGGCACAGGCGATACGTTATTGGAGGAACCAGATACATCCGAGCATACCCACGAGCCAGTATCGCTGTACGAGGACATTTGGAATAACACATTTGATAAGAAGATGGAGGTGAACGGAGACTCGTAAATTCCGGTGAAGCTCCCGCTTTTGGTGATGTTTCTACCGATAATGTTCTCAAAGCTAATGTCTTTCACAACAGGAAGAGCGTGAGGATTGAAGCTTTCGTCGGGATGGGTTCCGAACTTGCCGGTTGCCTTGATAGCGACGTAAATGTTATCCATCTGGATATCTGATATGGTTAGACCCTTTATATAACCGCCCCTTCCTCGGGTTGTCCTTAGCTCAATGCCGGTGTTGGAGTCTTGTAAGTGAACGTCCTTAACGAGTATATCGGATATTCCACCTGACATCTCGCTTCCAAAAGCCAGGCTAGCTCCCGAACGAGACTGAAGACGAGCTGATTTGATATGGAGATTTGTTGTTGGTTTACCAAATGCAATGCCATATTCATCCCAACCACTCTTGATCACAATAGCATCATAACCCGCAGTGACGTTGCTATCGACAATGCAAATGTGCTCAGAAGAATCTGCAGACAGTGAAACGGTAAGTTAGACAGAATCAAATGCATCCGAAGAGCTATTGTTAAAAACACCGAGATCAACGAACCTGGGACGATGCCATTTGTGTCTGGAGAGTTCAATGGAGCCCTCACCGTTACGTTTTCAATTAGAACATGACTGCAACAACACGAGGAATGATATCAAAACCTTAAAGAACAAAAGTTGAAAGAGTAATGAACTGAAAATCATAAGGGATGAGTAAGTAAACTCACTCGCAATATACAGTGTGTATGCCCCATGCCGCGGGATCCAAAAATGTTACATTCGAAATCGTAATACCAGTTGAGTTTATAATTTCAACGAGATGGGGTCGACTGTGATTCAACGAATGAGAAGAATACAAGCCCCACCAAGCATATCCTCGACCATCAATGGTCCCATTATTACCTGGATTAACGAAAGAGATGGAAAACATCAAAATGAGAACCTGTATGACAGGCATTGATGATGCAAAGCTAGTTCATACCAGTTATAATAACATCTTCTAAGTCAGTTCCGGATAATAAGCTGCTATATCTTAGTCCCGGAATTTCAAGCCCTGGTCCATAAGACGGGAGAGGATCAACTAAATCCCACTGACTGTGATCCTGAAAAAATTAACAGAAGTTAAACACGGCTTAAACTGGTTCCATGAAATGATCAATCCAAAATGGAACTTCAGTATGTTCTTTATACTTGCAGATCAATATCAAGCAAATACTATATTAAGAACAGGCGAAAGAATTAACTATCAACAAGTAATTCACAATACTTGGATTCAACTTAGAGATATCTTACAAATTAGTCAAGCCATGGAGACCATATAAAGAGTTCAAACATAAATGACGGAAGTAAAAGCCAAAATTAAGTTTCGGTAAATGAAAAGCCTAAAATATGAAAGGTCGGAATTTAAGTCACGGAATTAAGTTCCGGAATTAAAGTTCCGAATATAAAAAGCCTATTATTAAATAGCCGAAATATTTAAATGTCTTCATAATGGTTGTGGGTCCTTCTAGCCAGAAACACGGATGGCGATGCCATCCAGGGGCGTATCACTTTTGTATTTATTAACCTAAGGCGACACTTCAAGTGTCGGTTTATTACAACATTTATACAAAACCCGACACTTGAAGTGGCGGTCTATTACTACATTTAAACCAAACCCGACACTTCAAGTGTCGGTTTATTACAACATTTATATAAAACCCGACACTTGAAGTGGCGGTCTATTAGTCTATTACTACATTTAAACCAAACCCGACACTTCAAGTGTCGGGTTTCTTACAACTTTTATACTAAAAGTGTGCAAGAGCCAATTCATAGTTGAACTAGATGATATTAACTGTCAATTCATAGTAAAAGCAAATTATTTCTCATGTTATAATGTTTTTTAGCTATTCAGGTTCAGAATCAACCAAATCAGCAGTGGTTTATAGAATCTAATCTGCTAAAAAAGCTAATTACTAGATAGCCAAAATTGGGTATGAAGTCATCAAGTAGAGAGAAAGTACCTGAGCACCAATGATCACAGCATCTTTTTCCAAGAACATGGTCATGCGGCTTGTGAGGTTTAAGGTACCGGTTACCCACCTACCCGGTGGAACATACAGCTGTGCACCACCCTTATCAACAAAAGATTTAAGATAGAAGATCGCATTCTGGAATGCAACTGTATTAATTGTTCTCCCATCTCCAACGGCACCAAATTCAATTATGGACACAGTATGAGGCCTTTCACTGAGATTACTACTGAAACTACATCCATGGGTGATTTTCTCTTGACTGCACTCACTGCTAACTCCAAGTATTAACACCAAAAGCAGTATTACCTGAAAGTAAAAAAGAGAACATAAGAACGGTAAAATAATACTTCTTCTGTTGCTAGGCAATGTCCAAATATCAGGAAATATTAGAAAGGACACTTCAGGCCATGAGTAAAGTAAATGATTCTATAATTCTATTGCATAAGTGAATGACAGCTGAATGCAGTTCTTTAGTTATACAATTTTGGGTCGACAAAGTACTCATCAAATTGACCAGTTATTATGCATACAGTGGACTAACGAACGGGGAAATCATAACTTGCAACATACTGTATAGTATAGCTGAATGACCAATGGACATAATGCATGATCTATAAGTGTTTAAGATGTCCAAATAGCATGGGGAGGAAAAATGTTAAACTTATAGAATTCTCACAAATGGATACTTCAAGCCAAAACTCAAGAGTAAAGCAAAGGAATGAAACACATGACCCAAAAGCAGAATGACAAAAGGCGAATGATTCTATTGCTCAAGTGAATGTGAATCTTTGGTTATTCAATTTTGGGTCGGCAAAGTATGCATTGAATGACCAATGACCATAATGCATGAATTAGAAAAGAAACAAAAGGTTTTATATCTCCACATAGCAGTTGGAGAAAAAATGGTAAACTTGTATAACTCACACAAATCAATACTTCAAGCCAATACATGAAGCAGAAGAAGAATGGCAAAAAGCGAATGATTCTAAGTATTCATCATTTTTAAGAGGAAAGAAATCAATTTGAATCCATAAATGGAAAGAAATCAGACACAAATTTCAGGAAAGATTCGCCGAATTCCATTTCTTCACAAGAGCCAATCGAAAAGGCCAAACTCAAGCCTCATTCTCCAAAGTACTTATGGATACCAATTAGTGCAAACAAGCACGTAAGGATTGAGCAAGTTTAAGCACAACTCTTTCTGGCCAAACATTAGCATCAGCACAAAAACCACAAAAGAACACAGTACAGTAAACCAAATTTTGCAAAAACACACACCCAAAACTGAACTAAATTGTGGACAGAGCAAGTTCAAAGCGAACAATTAGAAAATCAGCAGAAACCCACAAAAGATCACAATTCAGCAAACCAGAATTCCCAAAACCCAGAACAAAAACTGAACTAAATTGTGGATAGAACAACTAAATTCAGCACAATGGCGATCAATCAAATGCCGAAAGACCCAAAACTGCATCAAAACAATGAATTAGCAACAACTCAGAATCACCCAGAAACTAAAAGCATTTGAATAAGTCGAAGCAAGCATTTTTACTATACAAAAACCATGAATAGAAGAAGCAAACATACAAGCCTGCTAGCCATGACACCTCCTCTCTTCCAGAACCCTAAGAGACAGCTCCCAAATGCAAACATTGAACAGAAGACAGACAGTCGGAGACAGAAAGAAAAAAAGTTGAAAAGGGTATAATTTACACACACCATATATATACAACCTTAATTACTTTTCAAAATAAATAAAATAAAACAAGAAAGCAACAAAAATGGTAACCCAAAGCAACAGACAGCTATTCCCGAATCAAAATAAAAGGAAAAAAACACTGAAAATTAGATCCATAGAGAAGCCAACTAACCAAATAAACCCAATTAGGGAGGAAATTATCAAAATCACTGATCGATAATTTACAGCAACACCAAAGCAGGATGCGCCGCACCCAGAGGGTATGGTTTTGGGTCTGTGGGTAGACACAGAAAAAATCAAAAGGAAATGATTTTGGTTGATTGTAATTAGTACTTTTATTAGAATTAATGGATTTGTTTGCAAGTGAGTGAATTGCGTTAATGGGTCTCTCAAGTTCTGTGATCCTGTATGTGCGTCTCCATATCACTTACCATGTGACTTCATTGCTTTGTCTGTAAATGGAGTGGGGCCTACTGCTGGTTATGACTTATGAGCTGTGTATCAAAATCTGCTAGGCTGTTCTTCTTCAAATGGCGGATTTTGAGGATTTCTACAACCAATGTACTTGTAATTGATCTGGTTTGGTTCATGATTTTTACTCTAATTTTCATATTTATTGGCAAATTAGCTTTTTCTTTCTGTTTTTGGTTATGTCCAGTTACCGATGTGATATACATCGATTTTGTTCAAGGTTTTGAAAATTTTATTATTAAGGATTTTTAATCAATTTTATCAATAATGACTTATATAAAAATAATGATCATAAAGATAACTTTTTTATTTTAGAAAATTTGGCTAGACGGTGTATATTTACTAAACATATTTATACTATAAGCGTAATTACTAGAAGAAATTTAAAAAAGGCTTACTTAGTTAATTTGGTGAAATTTTTTTTTTTAATTGTATATATGAATGTGATAGAAATTATAAAAACCCGAGTCGGTTTAACACATGAGTTTTTGCATATACGAGGTCACGAGACTACGAGAGTTCTCGCTTGATCGCTAAATTACGTGTTTTTTTACATTTAATTTATATATAGGAAGAAATTGGCCAAATAGATCCTTTTTCTATTTCTATTATTTGTGTAACGCTTCAATTTTTACCACTTTTATTAAATTGAAGTTGGAAGGTAAGGAGTTTGATTAAGGGTACATTTATTAAACATATTTATACTATGAGCCTAATTACTACAGACTTAAAATGAACTTACTTAACTATTTTGGCCAACCTTTTTTTGGTGAATTATATATATATATATGAATTTAATAGAAATTATAAAGACCCCAATCGGATTAACACATGACTTTTTGCTTATACGAGGTCACGAGGGTTCTCGCTTGATCGCTAAATTACGTATTTTTTGATATTTAATTTATAAGTGAAAACTTTTCTATTTTTTATATTCAGACATCATAAACTTACATTTGTTGATATTTTTATTATTGTTTTTTTCATAAAACATCAAATATAATCAACAAATGTCGGGAAATCTTTACGTATAAAAAAGTTTTTCCATTCGATAAAAGTATTTACACACGAGTGGAATTAGTAAATTACATTAGGGGTGAGCATATGTTTAAAACCGAACCGAACCGAACCGCTAAAAACATAACCAATCATACAACCGATTTTTTAAAACCTTGGACCGAAAACCGAACCTATAAAAGTAGGATCGGTTTTGGTTTGGACCTAAAACCGAAAACTTAAAATATTGGAACCTAAAACCGAAAACTTAAAATATTGGAACCCAAAACCGAACCTATGAGATCGGTTTCGGTTCGGTTTAGATTTTGGACCTAAATGGACCTAAAAAATAAAACTTACAAAACTCGATAAACTAATAATAATATGATAAAGTTTAAATCTCTAACAATTTTAGCACAAAGAGTTAAAACCTAGAAAAATAACAATCTCATATAAGCAACAAGGTACATTACCCACTTTTCAACTATATATAATCGTTTTTTATTAAATACAAATACAAATTCGGTTTTCGGTTTTTTTTTTATCGGTTTTAGATCGAAACCGAAATCTTAAAAAACAATGACATAAGACCGAAATTAAATTGTCGGTTTAGGTTCGGTCTACATAGAAGGTTCAGTTCAAGTAAACCAATTGGAACTTGCTCAACCCTAAATTACATTTCCTTACACATAACTCATCTTTAAACTATGTATTTAAGTTATAACTCGATCCTTAGGCTATATATTTTCTGACATCTAAATTACAAGCGAAAATTATTGCCTAGTTATCTTTATTTTTCGACCAATAGTTATATAGTTATATAAAGCTCGTTATTAAGATTTGTAAAGTTACATTTTTCAATTAAAGGGTGCGTTCGGTGGTACAGGATTATCGAGTTTATTGGGGATTATAATCTCGGGAGATTATTCTGCCCATTTCTTTTATCACTTCAACATGGATTATTGAGATTATTGAGAATTGTTGTGAAATTTTAATCTCCCAAATAATCTACCTATGTCTTCCATACAGGCCCAAAATATTTATGTTTAAAAAATATGAAAAAAAGAATTACTCGTAAAAATTCTTTAAAATATAAATTAGTATATACATGGAAATACATAATTGATATTTTATTTTATTTTTAAAGGTTTACTCGTTTTTTGTTAAAGTTTAAGAAATTATATTGTTAATTAACTCTTAGTAGATCCTTATAACTCGTATTTAAGTCTTGATATTATTACTTATATTATTCTTTGTATAGAGATTATTAGAATGAATGAATGAATCAATGTTGAATTTAAACAGTAACAAAGCACAATAAAAAGTTCATTAAGAGGAGTTTATTATAATCCAAGTGAAAGACTACATTCAAATCTCATATAATTTATTGTTAACTTTTAATTATAATATAAAGGGTTTTAATAAGATCATCGATGATCTCTCCGTAAAAAAACGAATGGGTTCGAACAAGAAGAAAAGTTTAGGTTGGGCTGAGAAGTCCCAACCAATCCCAAAGTTCGGCTTAGATTTTGTACATTAAGGGCCCGTTTGGTTTTACCTTCGAAATCGAAAACGAAATGGAAACAAATCTGGTTCATACGTATATCCTTGTTCATGAAAGTTTTTGGAATTTTTCCATGTGGTTTGAAGTAATTAGAGTAAAATTTGATTACTTTTAATACCCTATAGAGAAACAAAATGCGGAGAAGCAAGTGCAATGAAACTATAACGAATGATTCCACAAAATTTCTTGAATAAAGATATACATATGGACTAAATTCATTTTCATTCCGTTTTCGTCTCCGGAGTTGGAACCAAACGGACCCTAATTATAAATACTTAGATAATTATCTATTAAAATAATTGATAATAATTTTTTTTTAAATACAGAAAAGGGTTGTCCAACTTTAATACACGGCTTAGATAACACAGGCTTGACTTTTGCTCAGCATTCGTTCAACTTTGATAAATATTAGATCTTGTTTTAATGAGTCTAATAATATGTTTGATTTAAGGTTAGTGTATGTTTGTGCATCATTATAAAGTTTGTAAAAGAAAAAATAATTGTAAATTTTGAATTGGAGTAAGTTTGGTTGTACAATGTACATAAATAGATCATTTGTGTTTATTATTTTGTCTTAAATATACTACTCAATCTCCCTTGTCATTAGACTTATTCATATTCGAGTTCGGATTGAGCTCTATAAAATATTAAGTCCGTTTATCCGGACTTGGGTCGAGACCGGTTGACGGGTCTGTAATGGCTTTCGTACACTCGTACCCACCGGCCTGCAGATACTTTTTGTTTTAAAAAAATTGTTTTTAATATGAACTTTATTTTATTTTAAAATAACTTCTTTTTAAGATAAATTCTATTAAAGATATTTTATACTGAATACTTTATAATATATACATTATAATATAAAATTTTATTTTTATACAGGCACTAGGCCGGGTATTTTGGTCTGACGGGCCTAGTGTGGTGCCCGGATTTGGGCGGGCTTGACGGGCCGTGCCTTTTGGTCCGATGTTTCCATTGTTCGTACCCGCCTGTTTTTTTCCGGACTGACTGACAAGTGTCAAATGGGTTCAACGGGTCGTGTCACAACAAGCTTGGGTTGAAACGAGTCGGGTCAAAAAAGGCTTTGTTATTAATCGGTTTGCTTAGGGGTGGGTATCGTTTGTTCGGGTTAAAACGGGTTATCTTGCAGCCTCGGTTCTCGGGAGATAATGGGTCAATTTATTTCAATTCTCGATAGCGGTGTCAAATGAGGCCGGCGGATCGGATTTGGGTCAATCATAAAAGGCTTTGGTTGAAATGGGTTGGGTCAAAACAATCAATCTTTTTATCGATTTCGGGTCACGTCGATTGGGTTGGGTATTAGTTGTTTAAGTTAATATGAGTTATCAGATAGCCTCAGTTCTTGAATCATTAGTTCATAACTTGTCGGTTTAGTTCGTTTTCAAGTCACTTGGGTTGGGTTACTTGGGTTTTAATGGAATCGGTAGATGTGCTAATCGGGGCGGGTCAATCGGGTCGGGTTAGACCGAAACAGGATTGGGTTGCCTAACATCTTGATTCGGGTCAATTTATGTTTGGTTTCGTGTAATTTACTCTAAAGTTTATACGAATATATTAATTTGATAAAAGAGAAAATACATGTGTTGTTGTAGTGGTGTGCACTTTATATAAAAAAATGTAATAATAGATGGAATACATGCTTAATATATAATAATAACAATAACGCAATAATTTTTGTTTGATCAAAATATCTAATATGACTGATCCATTTGCTCCATATATATTTTCCGATTTTGTTTGTTATAAAATGTTAGTCATAATAATAGGTTGAGATGATTTGATGGTAATGGGAGTAAAGATTGTATAATGATTTTTGTTATTTAGTTTGGTTATATTTTAATTTATTTAAATTTAACATTTTATTTCATCAAATTTCCTCATCTAGAGTGTGAAGCAGTTTTAGTGAAGTTGTTTGCAATGGATTAAGTATATCATTTCTTGGTTTCAATTTTTTGTATGGATTTTAATGTTAAAATTTATTTAGATAGGCCTTGTTCAAATTATCGAGTTATGTTTTTTATAAAGGAGAAATATGATATTTATGTGAATCATGAAATGCCGAGGTATGTAATTTCAATTATTTATGATAAATTGTTGAATTTATGGATAAGCTGTTATTATTGTCGCGTGCATGCATTTGTTTTTGAATAATACATAAGAGATGAATTTCCTTTCTTATAAATAGACCAAAAAAAAAAATGATAATTTTGGTTGAGTAGTTATATTATTACGACATTAATTATTTTATTTTGTTTTGTTTGATATGTACACCTCATGCGGAGATTATTTGTGAAACAATGGATACTACAACCTTTTAACATATGGGTGATGATGATGTGGCTTTTTGTATATTTTTTAAACTTAGAGTTACATAACAACACTTGTATCAAACTTGAATATGTAAAATATATGTTACTTAAACTTATCATTTTGTGTTGTATTTATCTTCAAATGAATGAAGTTAACAACTTAATGAAATTGTAATTAGTGATTTGTTATTCATGTTAAATTTTTATAATCAATGTATGCATTCAAATAATTGATGTACGACTAACTTTTTTTTTTTAAATTAACCTATTTCTAGGTAAACTTTAATCAATTTTTTCTTATAAATAAATCATGTAAACAATTATCAATTTAACTCAAAATTATCAATGTAACTTAAATTGTTCTATTTGTACACATTAGACTAAATGGGATCGAGTCATTTCGGGTCAGGTTACTTTGGGCTATTGAGTCATTCGGATCGGGTTGCTTCAGGCCGAGTTATTCTGGCCATAGGATCATTCAAGTCGGGTTACTTCGGGTCATTTATAAGTTGATGGAGTTGTGAGCTCACCTACTAGTACCACTGCACTTGCCCACATTGTTTAGGTTCACTACAATATCCCGTTGCACTTGTCCACATTGTACCTAATAACTCTGGGCTCTGACAGTCACGGCATGCTCATATCCTCTCATTGTTGTGTTAGCTTTGAAACCATCAAACTAGACATGGGCATCTTCAAACTCAACGGGCTTCCAAAATTTTGCCCGTTTTCTCAGGCTGGACTCAGGCCATGACCGAGATTCGAGCCGCAGGCTTTGTTCAAAACCCGTTTTTATTTGAACTCCAGCAGCCCGTCGGGACTTTCAAAAAAAAATTGTACGAAAAACCGGTATCCATATTGGACTCAAGCCGGACTCAACGGTCGGTTCAGGCAAAAACTCTTGTTCAACAGCAAACAAATATATAAAAGAAGAACTCTCTTTTATCTTAAGGAAAATAACTCAAAACCTTAAGCTTCCAAAACTCATAAGTTATGCCACACAATAGCATCTCCTTATACAGGGAATAGATAACTCCTAACCCTAATCTTATTAGAAAACCTATTTATTAGATAACTCCTAATATCTCTTAAGTATATTTAGATATCTCCTAAATATATCTATCTTCTATCCTAAAATAGTTCAATCTTATCACAACATTCTCCCCCTTAAGCTTGAACTAACTTTCCCACATCTTGAACTCCAATGAGATCTCTCATCTCCTTGAACTTGAATCTTCCAAGAGCCTTTGTTAGGATGTCCGCTTTTTGTTCACTTCCGGGAACGTGTTCGACCTCTATCTGACCATTCTCAACGCACTCCCTGATAAAATGATACCTCGTATGAATGTGCTTGCTCCGTCCATGGAACACTGGATTCTACGTAAGAGCTATTGTCGACCGGTTGTCTATCCGAATAATGACCTTCTTACTTGGTTTGTCAGTAATCTCTCCAAGTAAGTCCTGAAGCCATATAGCTTGACGTGTTGCCTCTGTCCCTACCATGAATTCAGCCTCACAAGAAGATAACGCTACTATCTCTTGTTTCTACGAACACCAGGAGATCGGACTACCTCCAAGATAAAATATGTGACCTGTCGTACTCTTACCATCATCGGGATCTACGTTATAGTTGTTATCACTATACCCAATCAATTCTGTCGATTTTGAAAGGGATGTTTCAATTTGTAATCCGAATGTTGTCGTTCCTTGTAAGTATCTCAAACACTGTTTCATTGCTGCTCCATGAGATTCTTTTGGAGTTTGCATGTACCTACTTAGAACGCCAACACAATACGCCAAATCTAGCCTTGTGTGAAGCAAATAACGGAGACACCCAATGATTCTTCTGTACCTTGTTGCATCTATATCCTTCTCTTCCAATGCCTTGGATAGTTTTAGCCCTGTTTCCATTGGCGCGTGTGCCGGGTTGCATTCTTTCATACCAGCTTCTTCTAGTATTTTGAGTGCATAGCCGCGCTGGTTCAACGTGATCCCTTCCTTGGATTGACACACCTCAATTCCAGGATAGTATACTAGTTTCCCAAGGTCACTCATCTCAAATTTTGTTCCCATCTGCTTCTTAAAATCTGTGATAACCTCCACGTTTGATCCTGAAACAAACAAGTCATCAACGTACACTGCCACAAGAAGAGTGTCATGTAGTACCTGTTTATGATAGACCGATGGTTCTTTGGAGCATCTTCTAAATCTTAATTCCTTAAGAATTCGATTTAGCTTGTCATTCCATGCTCTTGGAGCTTGCTTTAAATCATACAAGGCTTTGTTAAGTCGGTAAACTTTGTCCTCACATCCTTCTATAACAAAACCTTCTGGTTGCGAGACATAAACTGTTTCCTTTAATTCCCCGTGAAGAAAGGCCGTTTTTACATCGAGATGATGTATTTCCCATCCATTGGATGCTGCAAGGTTGATAAGAAGACGAATTGTTTCAATGTGAGCCACTGGAGCAAACACCTCATCAAAATCTATACCATGCTCTGCACATATCCCTTTGCGACAAGTCTCGCCTTGTATTTGTTAATGTTGCCATCAAAATTTCTCTTGAGTTTGAATACCCACTTCAAGCCAATCGGTTTTGTTCCACGCTGAAGTTCAGTCAAATCCCATGTCCGGTTTTTGTTAATCGAATGTATCTCATCCTCGCAGGCAAGTACCCAGTTCTTCGATTCCTTTGCTTCTCCAAAGTTTCTGGGTTCGTCACTCAACGCAAGCAACACGCGCTCTACCTCTTCTTTTGCATAGAGAACATAGTCATCTAAGTACCTAGGCTTGACACTTGCTCCTGTTGTTCTTCTCAGGTTGTGATGACTCTCATGCTCGGTAGCATTACCGTCTTCATCGTCATTGTCGTGTTCATCAAGATCATCGAAACTCTCCATTCTGATATTGCTTTCAGATCCTCTCTCTCTCGTTCTTGTGGTGGATTCTGTTCATGAGCGGTGTATTGTTTCATTGTGTCCTTCCAATAGCGGTTGAGAGCTCTCTTCACCGGAGCGAGCTACGGCTCCAAGATGATCATTATCTCCAATTCCATGATTCCCAAAATCCTCAATCGCTATTGTAAACTCTTCTCTTCCATTGTTGTTCTGAGAATTTTCAGTCCAATTCCACCCTCTTGTTTCATCGAACACCACATCTCGACTTACCGTGATTTTTTGAGTTTGTGGATCATAGAGTCGGTATGCTTTAGATCCTGGTTCAGTGCCCAGATGAATCAATCGTCGTGACCTATCGTCGAGTTTCTTTAAGCCAGGTTTCTCTGTTCTCGCATATCCGATGCAACCGAAGACTCGAAGATGAGCAATATTTGGTTTCTTCGATCGATAAACTTCGTAGGGCGTCAGATTTTGTAAGGATCTTGTAGCTATTCGATTCAGGAGATATGTGGAATGCCTGATCGCCTCTCCCCACAGATAGTTTGATAGCTTCATGTGTTTTAATATGCTTCTCGTCATCTCCATCATCGTTATATTTCTCCTTTCGACCACGCCGTTCTGTTGTGGGGTGTACGGAGCTGTCAATTGTCTTTTGATTCCTGAGTTGTCGCAAAATAAGTTGAATTCTTGTGACACAAATTCTCCTCCTCGGTCTGTCCTGAAAGTTTCAATTCTCAGCTTCAACTCTTGTTCTATGATGTTCTTGAACTTCTTGAACTTATCAAACGCGTCACTTTTCTCCTTCAACAGAATGATCCACATGCACCTCGAGTGGTCATCTATAATTACAAAGATGTATCTGTTTCCCGCTCTTGTGCAAGGTGTAACAGGCCCACATAAGTCACCGTGTATGAGCTCGAGTATCCTTGTAGCTCGATATTGTGTTGCTTTAGGAAAGACACGCCTAGTTTGTTTTCCAAGAAGACATGAGTCACACATTCTCATCTCTACTTTGACTTGCAGAACTCCTAAAACAAGTTTCTTGGATATCATAGACTTCATTGTCTCGAGATTCACGTGTCCTAGGCGTGCATGCCACATGCTTGATGTGTTTGACTCAATCCAGTTTAGGCAAATCGTATCTTTAGCTCCCATTCGGACCTACAATCGATTCTTTGATCTGATTGTTCTTAGGAGAGGTTTTCCGTCATTGTCATGTATCGTCAAGAGGTCTCCCTTCATTCTCACATCACAACCAGTTTCAGTGGCTTGTCCGAGGCTGATAATATTGCATGTTAACTCTGGGATGTAGTAGACCTCGGACAATTTCCTTGCTTCACCGTTTCTGTCAATGAGCTGAATAGTTCCTTTTCCTTTGATATCTATTCTCGAATCATCTCCAAACTTCACCTTTCCAAAACATACAAGAGATATCTCCTAAATATATCTATCTTCTATCCTAAAATAGTTCAATCTTATTACAACAAAAACTAGTAGCCATATGCCCACATCTACCCGGGTCAAGTGGATAGTCTGGCCCGATTTCTCTGGGTCTACATCAAAATCACTCATAAGCTTTTCTGCTTTCAAATGTGTTAGGTTAACAGTTGGAAGCTACAATATGAGATCTGACAAAACATACAAGAGAAGCTATGCCATCGGGCTCAAACTATTTGTTGATTGATTCACACTTGCATATACAAGAAGCTGCTAATCAAGGATTTCTATTGAATATCAGCAGTCTCAAAGTAAACAGACATGGTACCTGATTTACTCAGATTTCCAAAACCAAACAAGCTTCTTGATCAACTACAGTAGACAAGGAATAAACTCTCTTGTAATGATGATTTGAAGGAGTTGAAGCTCTCGACTTTCAAAACATAAGTTCTCCAATCGTTCATTACTTATCTAGGCAGTGCCGCCTGCCACATGTTAGAGATCTGATTCGTCTTTGTGCAGAAAGATCCTGCTAATTTTAGATTTACCAGCATCAAACAAATAAAAAAATCAGCTGCGAAAATGATAATATGAAATCGCTGGATGAAAAATTGCATCAAAACATGTTCTAACCTGGTCTTGGTATAAGATTGATTCGTGATCGAGGCCCCTCGAACATCCAGCTATCTTCATCCAAAGATTTCACTTCCTTGTTCAATGAATCCAATAGATCGGATTTCAGAGCTACATGAACAAATTAGGTTCGAAATTAGACTCAAAATATCATAACTACAAACACAATCATCCTCAATTTATTCTTCATCGTGACATTTTCGAAACTAGGGTTTTCAGAATTCCTCTGAAAACGAACAGAACTTCAACCGGAGTAAAATGAATTAGAAGATTCTAAAAATTGGAATACGAAGGAGTAATTAGAAAAAGATGGAGGGGGAAACCTCGAAGAGCTTCATCCTTGTGGTCTTGGGAGGTGAGAACGTCGACGGGGAAGTTAAAGTCATCGAGAGAGAAAGCAGCATTATTGACGCTGCCTGCACTGCTCGCGGTGGTGGTAGTTCCCTGAAGCGCTGCCGTGGTGGCGGTGGTGGTCGCCGTCGATGCCTGTGAGGGGTGAGCCGGGGAAGATGAATTGCTCATTGCGAATTTTGTTTTCCCTCTTTCTTCAGTGACTTCCTTCTGTTTTTTTGGCACAGTTCAAATTTGAACTTATTTTTCTTCAACAAAAACAAATAATGTAAAAATTAATTTGCAATTTAGGGAAATTAATTAAAATAACTTTTTTTGTTTTAAGAGGTACGAAGTCACCCGGTTCGATCAGCTTAGCCGCTCTACATCAGTTCCAATCTCGATACTAACCGCTTAAGGAGTCTAACCTCACATCCCACTAGACCAACTGAGTATTGGTTAGAATAACTTATGTCGTCAACCAAACAACGAAAACAATAAACAACCTAACGAATCAAATGTGTTGTTTGACCGATTGATATATTTGTGAATTTCAAAACCCAACACATCCATTTCTAACGATCCCAAACTTAGCGTTCTTATCCGCAAGGATGCTTTTGAATGAACTACCTCAAAAAAAAAAAAAAAAGTGGGGTGTGTTATATGCACTAATAAACGACACTCAAATTCACAAGTACCAACAAAGTGCATAAAACGTTAACGGATAGCTCTTGTGCACAACATTTTTTTAACTGAATCTATTTATAAATAAACAATTTTTTCCAACCAGGCGAGCCGGCGCCCACTAGGCAATGAAGGAATGCAATTTTTTACGTTAGTAAATCGAAGTCCGTGTATTAGCTTTCCCGATATAGGCTTGGTCGTACTACTTCATAAATTGAACAATCTACACTTACCAAAATTACTACAAGAAACAATCAAATCAAGAATCAATTCAATAGTTGGACTGAACAAATTAGAGTACAGAGAGTGACCACATTGAGTTCAAAGAATAGAAGAAATCGAAAAATTTTGACATGGGCAAGCACTAAATGATTTTGTCAAACTTAAATTTGATGACTCGAAATTTAATAATGGTCATTCGGCTTTCAAATTCATTATCCGGAACTCTTCGGTCAAGGTTGTAGAAAAGGCTATGTAAAACTCTCAAAGATCTCGATTTTTGAAATAGAGCAAATTTTCATTCAAAAGGGAAATTGTAAGAGTTATAATACCGAAATAATTGAGATCGAAGGAAATAACTTTAGTGTTATCACTTACGTTTTAGGGATTATTAAGATATTCAAATTTACATTATTAGGATCTCAAAACATATTATATTGTATATTTAATCTAAATTTCTCCATTTATCTATATATTACACAAAGCCATATGACATTGCATCTCGATTTAGGGTTAGGATGTTCAAATTCCGGTCCAAGTTACAAAATTTTATGGATAGGATCAGTTCAGACATGAGCATAAATATTCTTGTTGGACTAATTTGGACATATATCAAGGTACTCTTCATATATGGTCCCACAAAATTTTAAATGGCTCAATAATCGGTAAAAAATACTTGGTCCAACATGTCCGTAGAAGTTTTGGACCGGACCGGAATATACGATCAAGTTAAACAATATCGGATATCCAAATACTTCAAATCCGATTCTATTTGAATTTTTATAAATTATCGGATATTAGGACTGCCGTATCAAAACGATCTGAACACAACCTTCCCAACCAAAAACAAAGCTCACCCGCCGCCACACCACGACTGAGGCCGACCACCTCCCCTCCAATGTTCTAAGTGTCATGCTTGGAGAGAATCGACTATAATCGTTGGCAAGAGATGAGGCTCGTTGTCGTCATCTCTGTCTCCAAGCAATTTCACCACCGTCGCTTGATCGATGAGTCGATCTACAAACCTCCTCACTAACTCAAAACTTTCTCTAAAGCTTTATTCGATTGCTCCTTTTCGTGATGGAAGGACGGATTCCCAAACCGGTATTGCACACCAGTGACTTCACAATCCGGTGGAGAAGACGACCCTCTGTCTCAAATCTCGCAATGGGATGTCTTTTAGTCTTCATCTTGTGGATCTTGCATGATTCATCGAAGGTCTTTGGTTTGGGATGTAAAGGATACATTTTGTGGCTTTTGGTTGGCTTCTCTTCTTCTTCTTCGCATAATCCCATTAGGCCCGTTATTCTAGAGCTCTATTCAGAATTGACGCCGGTTTGGTCCTCAAAAACTTCATAGGAGGTTCTTGCTTTTGTGAAAGGGGCTATCGGGTTTGGTTCCACAAATCTCCTATTTATTGCTTTTGTCTATAGCATATGTCTGCTTTTCATAAATGACTTTTTCTCTTCAGTAACTTTGTTTTGTTTCTTTTTCCGAACTCCTACAAATTACTCTTGCTCTGGGCTTTGTCCTTAAAATCCAATTATCTCAATCCCTATAAACCTAATGAAAGGTGTTGTTGATTGTTGCACAATCAGATTATACAAAAAGCGTTTTGGGCTACAACCCGTAATACTCCACCTTTGCAACTGGTTTATATAAGGTCTTAACAACCGCAAAACAGGCGCACAACACTCAATAAAAAAGCAATAAAAGGCATGATCAAGCTATCAAATACGCTATAAAAAAACGCAAACTAGTAACGGCTTACTAACTTTTATTTAGGGTCGTTTTCTTTGCTCAAAATCTCGTATGTGATACAAAACATGGGAGACCCCCGAAGCTCTCTAGTGTACACAAAACAATATCGCATCACAAGTGAGAGAATTTTTCTTAACAAACAACCAATTTTGAGCGATGAACTTATACATCTAGGTGAACCAAGTTGTTTTCAATATCTATTTTTTGATGGCTCAAAACAATATCCCATCAAAAGGAAAAAAACATAATATTAAATTGGATAAACCACAACATGACTTTCATAAACTAAACTTTGATGGCTCAAAACTAGACTCGGGAATAACATCAATTGGTTACGTGATCCGAGACCATAATGGAAGGGTTGTAAGCCTTGATGCAAAAAAAAAAAAACTTTAACTCGGTTATAAAAGTTGAAGTTTTTGCCCTAAAATCAGGCCTTCATGAGGCAATTAGACTAAAAATCAAAAAGATCGTAATTGAGGGGATAACCTCTGTGTTATTAAAGTACTCAAAGGTTGTTGGAGTTGTCCTTGGAAGATCGCGATGCTTATTTCCGACTCTATTCTGGACCTTCATTTATTTGACGAAGTTCAAATTAGGCATGTCTTCAGAGAAGTAAATTGTGTTGCTGACATATTAACCCATTTGGGAATTTCGACACCCAACACCACCTTTTCTGATGATCCCGAACTTTGTGTTCTCATCCGTAAGGATACTTTAGGGTGGACTACCTCTAGGAGATAGTCCAACCTAATCGTTTTCCCTAATAAAAAAAATAATAATAAAAAAAATCCACTTTTTGTTTGTGAAGCAAACTTAATTTTGATTAGTAATTAAAGTCGATTTTGAGTTAAAACTCAATTCTTTATTGTACACGGCAATATATATTTAAAAAAATAAAAAATAATCAAACAAAATCAGAACAATCAAAAGAAAAACATAAAATTTGTATTTCAAAAATACATTACCAATGGAACAATTTTTGGTCATCAATTTGTTTTCCAACTACCTTTTAACAATTTTCTCCTTACAAATCGTTATTCTTTAAACCTTCAAGTTTTACACGTTTATATATCATCATACCGGCTTTTAGCAATTTCGTTTTGAGATATGATGATGTCTTTTGGTGGTGGTTCGAGCGTTTGTCTAGAAGGGGCGTGAATTTGTGACCGACTCTTGATGACTCAGTTGCACTCCAAATATGAGGTGTCCACAATTGTTCCACACAGCTTTCTACTTGTGTACTTCCTTCAAAGATGAACATTTTTGCTCGATTGAATCATCCTACTTTTCCTTGAATACTTTTTTTGCTTTTGGGTTCTTTTTTATGTATGTTTATGTATTTCTTTTCTCTTTTGTTGGACAACACGTCATAATGGTTAGTCCGTCTGTCGATCTTTTCCGACCTTTCAATTTACTAGACGGCGCGCCATCTAAGAATTCCGAACAGTTTTTCGTTTAAAAAAACAACCCAAAAAACGATCCGAACACACACCTAGGCTGTACCTTTTCATTGGTTTCTTTGATTTGAGTACATAAACTTTATGTGTAGAGTGGAAAACATGTTAGCCTTACGGTATTGGTCGTGACATCTTCGGTAGATTCTCGTGTCAAAGTCACGTTTTTGATATATTTTATTCAGACTTTTAAATACTATTATATTCATAACTACTACATACTAGTATACTATATAGTCTACATCCATTATAATCGTATTTTTTAGTTTGTACATTTCGCATATTATATTTATATATAATAAATAAATTTCCAACCGTAATTAGTACTTTTAAAATAGGGAAGGAAATTACATATTTTATTATAATTATTACTTTTTTTTGTAAGTATTTATTATAATTATTAATATCATCAATATATATATATATATATATATATATATATATATATATATATAACTTAATTTATTAACTGAGTTATACATTTAAATTAAAATAAATAATACAATTTGAAAACTGAAATATTAATATATATATATTTTTGGATGCCTGATATTGAGCATACAAAATAAGTATTGATAGTATATCATACATATTAGTCAAATGATATATCAAAATATTTGAGACAATAAGTTTAAATCTAACTGAGAATATTTTTATTAGTCTTACTCGTCTGCACCCACCCGCTCTACCATCATTTAGTAAATTCAAACATAATATCAAGACAGTTAAACTCTGAACGGTCAACAATCATAACTTAACAAGCTTAAATCTAATGTACTACATGAGTTGGACTCTAACAATTCCACTATGGGGTATATTTAATCTAAATTTTTTTTGATTTTGACTGATTTTTAATAATCATAGAATTTCTTGATTCCGTGAGATATTTTAATTTTATATAGTGTCAATACAGATTTTGTGAAAATCTTATGTGTTGGGAGAAAAGTTCTATAGACTTTAGGTAGTTATATAAGTAATAAAAAATCCTACAAAATCAATGAAATAATAGATTATTTTAAAAACAAGAAACTTTTAAATATCATATCAATTTTATGAAAAATTTAAAATCCTAATTAAATACCAAAAGATTTATATGAACTTTTAAAAATCTATATTGGATATCCTTAAACTTTTAAACTCCAAAAAATTTATGTAAAATAATTTTTATTGTATTTATATTAATAATTATTATATCATAATATTTGAAATCAAACTATTATATTATCATTTATAAGCAATGTGTAGTACCAATACTAAATATAAAAAGATTGAAATTGAGGGAGATAACTTATATGTTATCAAGGCACTCTAAGGACTTTGGAGTTTTCCCTGAGAGATCGAGATGATCATATCCGACTCCTTACTAGATCTTCGATCTTCGATCTTCGCTTATTTGAGGAAGTCCATATCAGACATGTGTTCAAAGAAATTAATTGTGTTGCTAACCGATTGACCCATTTAAAAATTTCAAGCGCCAACAAACCCTTTTCTAACAACCCGAACTTCGTGTTCTCATCTGCAACGATGTTGTACTATGAACTACCTCGAGAAAATAGCTCATTCCTAACCGCTTTCCATTTAAAAAAAAAAAGAAAATGTATAGTACCGATAACCACAAAAAATTGTAGAAAACAAAGTCGGGATCTCCGCTTCTTTGACGAAGTCCACATCCGGCATTTTTTCAGAGAAAGCAACCGTGTTACTGACCGACTACCCATATGAAAATTTCGAACCCCAACACCAGTTTTTCTGACGATCCCGAACTCTGTGTTCTCATCTGTAAATATGCTTTAGGGTGAACTAGCTCTAGAATATAGGTCAACCTAACCGCTTTCCGTTTTAAAAAAATAAAAAAAATCGTAGAAAACAAAGTAAGATCGAAAATGGAATCCATAACTATAAGTTGCAACTTGCAGGCGGAGAACACAAAGGACGGTCAAGATACCATAGATGACGTCAGATAGCACTTTGTATGGTCACGAGTGGCCGCAGACATCTTGCGTGGTTCGTGACGTAGGACAATGTTTATTTGCCACCGAGGACTTTTATTATTAAATTTGTCTTTTTATACATAGTCTCATTTTTATTCCAACATTGACTACGTAGGTTGTATGTAATTTCCATGTATTTGTTGTTGAAACATACCTAAGCAATTGACCAAGTAGTTGGAGTAGATTTCGAGCCGATAGACCTCGAAGTTATCTAATTTTAACAATATGAGTGTTGAGGTGATCGTAATTATGTATACGAGTTGAGACGTGATTAGAATTCCGGTGTCGATGGTGTGTTTCACTTTTTTATATGTTCGGCTTTGATTCCTGATACGGTATATGTAGTTGGTTTTTACTATGAGAATCCTACGTATTGTTTGTAGAATATTTATGTTTCATTACGAGATCATGTGTATAGTTGACTTTGACTATGAGAATCATATATGTGATTAAACTTACAAAATCGGAAAAACATATATAACCAATTTTATATCTACCTTGAACGCATAATTATAAACCCGGTAAAAATTTTCAATAGTTTCGGCTTATATGAAATACGACAAAATTGTTATTTATAAAAAAAAATACAAAATATATTTAATGTGCTTATGTTTATTTGTAAATATTATAAGAGAGACAATATCGTTTCATTTAAGATTTAATTGTGACCCATCGTCCAATTTTAATTTTCTAAAATTTATTTTATTACTCCATAAAAATATTTTATGAAACTTTGATGTAACAAGTACTTGGATGAGTTACGGACCATTTTAATTCTATAGATGATTTTCGTTATAAATTTTGTTGACCTTGTTTCGAACATACATTTAAATCATATTCTTATGTATTTTCTTTCCACGGTTACAAGTCAATTAAAAATAACTACATATAAAATTATAATTTAAAACTGTTATTTTTTTATTTAAACAACAGACATAGAACACCTTAATTCTATAACCACGGTTTAACACTACGGGTTATATGTAACCAAAAAAAAAATGAAACATGAAATCGTTGTTTAGAACCGCAGATTATCATGTATAAACCGGGGTATTAAACAACGGTACATTTTTTGAACCTAAAAACTTCGTATTTTCGTAAATAAGCTTCATTCATTCTATTTCAGAATTATGTTAATTTTTTTTACTGAAAAATATCTGAACAACATCACCGAAATACACCAATAAGCATTAGAACTACTCTAGAAGTTTGTAACAAATAATCTTAGTTTTTGGGATTGCTATCTTAAAATTGCTAGAAGAGGGCGATAATTTGATAATGTTATTAATAAAGAAAGTCTTTTACCCCTTTTAATGTAAAAATATTATATTAAACCATTTTAATTACAATGTTCATGCATAATCTATATTTGTAAGGCAATTTTTTATTTTAATTTCTCTCTATTTATAAATGGAAAAAAACTCTTCTTACCATAATATTGTATATATTTAATAGTTTTTGTGAGTGGGAGTGTAATTAGTCATTTATAAGGTCTATTTTATGAATATTTTTTTTTATTCTCAATCTAGTTTTACCTAATTAGGGGATCTTTACAACAAACACGCTCGAAAAAATCTCCAAAACAAAGAAAAAAGTCGGCTTCAAAAACCCTCATAGAGGCTGTGGGTTTCCTCATATTGTACTCTTATTAAACAATCCAAAGTCCATTTTGCTTCTTCACCATCTTCAATCTCTCTCGGTGCTTCTTTTGCCGCTGCTGAAACCTGAAACCCTAGTTCTTATCCTACAAGACCCAGTTCGTTCATGCCTGTTGATTGCTTTGTTATGTATGTGATTTCCTCTCTGTTTTTGATTCGTGGGTTTTGAGTTTTTTTGGTAATTGTTGCTGTTTTGATTGGTGAACTGAATTATGATCCATTTGTGGTCGGTTTTCATTGTTGTTTAGGTTCAATTTTGAGTTTTGAGTTTGAAGTTTTGACCTTTGGTTACATTCAAATGGAATCTCTGAGGTTTATGATGATGAGTTTTTTTTTTGGTTTCTGCTTGATCGGTGCTTGGCCTATCGGATTAAACTGTAAGCTATTTTGAGTAATCATATGAGCTTTTTCTAAGGTTCATTTGTGGAAATCGATTAATTCTCTCTGGTTTAAGTGACTGAAATATTATATTTTGCTGGGTGGGATGGGCATGTCAGGATGTGGGGTTTGGATCGAAGATTTAAATTGGGGATTTTAAGTAAAATGAATGCACTTTTGACTTGTGAGTATTATCTCATGTCTACATGTGTAAATTATAGTCTGCTTGTCTTTTATCTGACGATTATTGTGTTTTAGCTTGACTAATTGCAACTTTTGATTTTTGTCTTAATTATTCTGTTCACTTGATTTTTGGAAAGGCTATAGTGTAAGATTACTGTTAGTTTAGGAGGTCTTTTTCCTTCTTTCAAATCTTCTGCTTGACTGCTACTTGTATAGATCCTTTCTCAACCTATAGTATAGCTTGAGGAACGATCTGTTTGTGTTGTATGGATGCACCACGCTTTGTGTTTTTTTATTATTTGTTTCTTGGGAAATTTAGTGATCTGATTAAGACTTTATTTGTTTGATTAATTATATACCATTCATTCTTGCTAATCCAAGTTTTTTTTTCAACTTGTCCAAATAGGATATTTGGTATAAATTAAGATCAGTGCTTTCGTTGAAGACTGTTTCAATAAACATTTCAGATCACTATTTGATACTTCTAATTTTCTGAATGATCTTTGTGAATTTCGAATGCATATCCTACTGAGAATGGATTCTGCTGCATGTTGTGTTTCTTTTGTTATGCATTGACTTTGCAAGCAGTTCGTGTGTTTTACTTTTATATCTGAAAATAATGTTGATTTCCTCTGAACAGAATGGTTCATTTGGAAGCTAATTTCGGAGTGATATGAGTTTCTGTTCTTCTGACTGCTGCTGATTGAAAAAGGCTACATCCTAGTTCAATCATGGACCGTAACGACACATCAGGTTTTGTTAGTGGTGGATGCTTCTAAGTCCAAACTCTTAACTGCTGCTAGAAGTTTGTGACCTCCCTGTATTTTTTCCTGAAGTGGCCGTCACAGATTTAGAAGTAGATTAGTTCTCTTGGTTTTGGTAATATTGCTAAGCTGATCGAGGATTGCTTTTTTGGTTAATCGAGAATGCTGCTGTAAGTTTATCATTGAATGGGTACAGGTATCGGGGACTCAATTGTGCATAATATTACTGAAACGTCTTCACTACTGTATAGGCTGGCATTATGGTTCAGGACCTTTTTAACTATGGAAGAGTTAATAGGAAAGGGAACACTATTGATGGAATGATGAATTTTGACTTTGGCGCGTCTTTGGACTTGGGATTGACCTATCCCGGCGCTGCTCCAAATTGCAATGCCAAGTCAGCGACGACTTTTAGCAGTCTAACATCAGGAAGAGAACTGCATTTACCTCCTCCTGATTTGAACATGGATTTCGATCTGCATCTTGGACTTAAGAACACTGGGAAAGAAGTCAAAAGCTCGAGTTTGAATTTCTGTGAGCCAGATAACACAAACTACAAAGTTGATCTGGCGTTGAGTTTGTCAATTGGTGCTACGGAATCTGATGTCACTAGTATCAATCTCGCTTCTTCCTCTGTTCAGACAAGATCAGACATTCACGGTATGTCTAGTATGGTGCAGCTGGTTGATGAAGGTTCAATATCTTCGAAATGGAGGGGGTCACTTCTGCATCCGTCTCCCCCCGTCGCCCCGGTTGAAAACCAAGTACCTATTGCAAACCCGAATTCAAATGAAGGGCGCAAGACTAGTGTGAAGACGTGTCAATACCCTGGATGTACAAAAGGAGCAAGAGGTGCTTCTGGCCACTGCATTTCACATGGCGGTGGTAGACGGTGTCAAAGGATAGGCTGCCAGAAAGGAGCTGAAGGAAGAACCGTGTTCTGTAAAGCTCACGGTGGTGGCCGGAGATGTGAATACTTGGGATGTACGAAAAGTGCAGAAGGCCGTACTGATTTCTGTATTTCTCATGGAGGCGGAAGAAGGTGTAATCATCACGAAGGCTGTTCACGTGCTGCTAGAGGGAGGTCCGGCTTCTGTATACGTCACGGAGGTGGTAAAAGATGCAAAGTGGAGGATTGTACTAGGAGTGCTGAAGGTTTATCCGGTCGTTGTATTGCTCATGGAGGCGGCCGACGTTGTCAGTATCCCGAGTGTGATAAAGGTGCTCAAGGAAGTACCAAGTACTGCAAAGCACACGGCGGTGGCAAAAGATGCACGTTTTTTGGCTGTAGCAAAGGCGCGGAAGGGAGTACGGCATTTTGCAAAGGTCACGGAGGCGGGAAACGCTGCACTTTTGAAGGCGGTTGTTCTAAGAGTGTCCATGGAGGGACATTGTTCTGTGTTGCTCATGGTGGCGGAAAGCGTTGTGCTGTGACTGATTGTACTCGAAGTGCAAGAGGAAAGACGAACTTCTGTGTTCGTCATGGTGGCGGTAAGAGATGCCAGAATGTAGGTTGCCCCAAGAGTGCACAAGGAAGCACTGATTACTGTAAGGCACACGGCGGAGGAAGAAGATGCTTTTGGGGCCAGCCGGGTTCTCCGTTTGGTGCAAATTCCGCTCCTTGTGATAAGTTTGCTAGAGGTAAACTCGGTTTATGCGCTGCTCACAGCGCCGACGTCCAGGATAAGTGTGTCCATGGTGACAACACTGTTAGTCATTTCCTGCAAAACCCGAAAGGCAAAGAAATCGCAATTGCTGCTGAAAATGTCTCATTTATAGGCTCATACAACGCCATCGGGGAAGGAACCTCATCCGGAATCACTGCTTTCACGTTCGGAGCCAACGAGCACTACATGATGTCAATGAACGTCCCGTCCAACCCGGAAGGCAGGGTTCACGGAGGAGGTCTGATGGCTATGTTGAGGGAGAATCTAGTTAGTTTCGAGTTCGACCCGGCTGCCGGAACCCAACAGCCGGTGGCGCGCACCTGGATATGAGCCATCCTTTTACAAGTTACCAATCATTGGTTTAAGGTAAATGCTGTTGAAATAAATAAACCTTAAAACTAGCTGTTTATGTTGGGGTGTGAAACTGTGAATGCAACTTAATTGAACTCTGAAGTAATCATCGAACAGTCGTTTTTAAATTGTTTTTTGGTTTTGTTAAGTTTGTCTTGTTAGTATTTTCTATTGTTCTTGCATGTGTGCGTTGTCAATTTGTCATGCAGAAGACTTGTGATTATCTGTCATGCTTGTAATATAAATAAAGTATGGTTTGTTAGCTTGACATAAATGTTTTGTTGTTGTTTGGACGGACTTCTTTGCTGGAAATGATTGTAGATAATCATCTGTTCCTTAATATGTCGGTTTTGGAGAAGGCTAGGTGTCATGTACGACATTGTAGTTTGTGGCGATTTTGTTGGCTTATTGGATTTTTATTATAATTATGTTCTTAGAACAGAAAACATTGTGGCTTGTCTGTTAGGTTTTTGCTTAATGATGTGCCTTTCAATACCAAATGACTTCAATGTTGATCATGTACAATGGTAACTATGGACTGTAACAGTCCGGGTAAACGGGCGAGTATGTCAATTAGTTTTTGTTCGATTGGCCACCTCGTATAGCCGGGTGTAGATTGGGTTCGAGGCCAAAACGAAGCTTCTGTCCGGTACAAAACTCGAATTTCTGCGTATCTACTCTGCAATCCACTTCAACGTCAATCTACTAACATGTAGAGCTTTTTTTCATTTCGTTCTCGAAACTTTTACATGTCCTCTCGACTCACCAATATGCCGGCATCTTTACAAAGGGGCTCACCACTCCATTATTCACAATCATTCTCCCAGGATCAAGATGCATGGTACTCTAAATTAACCTGGTCTCCGACTAATATAACAATACTCTTTTGGCTAAAGTTAAGTTTTTTCTTTGGCTTGTCCAATTCGATCGGTCAATTTGTCATGAGACAAGCTACTCAGCTCGTGTTCGGCTCATCGAAAGCTCAGCTCAGACTCGACTCGTTTATAAACAAGCTGAGCTTGAACATGTCAATGCTTGACTTGGTTGGGTAAAGCTCGGCTCGTTCAGCTAAAATAACACAATATGATCATTATTTTCGGCTCGGCTCGTCAAAAGTTGGGTTTGGGCTCGGCTTGTTTATAGACCTATAAACAAGCCGAGCTTGAGCATGCTAAGACGTGGCTCATATAACATCCCTACATGCTCAAGCTAGACTCGTATAACCTCCCTATCACTATGTTTGAATCAGGAACCCAATATTGACTAAAATATTTTTTTGTTAAAGTTAGCAAAAATACGCTTAAGTTATGCTCAAAAGAGTGTATTACTTTTATAACGAGACGCTAGACAAATATATAAACGAGTCGAAATTGAGCATGCTAAGATACAAAATACGTATAACTTATGCGCAAAAGAGGGTTTATGCTATTCGTACCACCATATACATGCTATACATACCACATCGTACCAAATATATGTTATGGACTACTACGCGTACGCCATGCGTAGTCGTAGTACAACTACGACTACGCATAACGTACGCGTAGTAGGACTACGCATCGGCCATGCGTAGTCGTAACCATTTTCCTTTATTTTTTAACGAAATGAGCTTGTTGCTACGGCTACGCATTGCATACGCGTAGTCAGGGTATGAATAGCATGTTTCAGGTGGTACGAATACAATCTCCGCAAAAGAGTGCATTATTCTATAACGAGAGTTACGAGACGATGGACAAACAACAATTGACACGGACAAAGAGGTACGGAGTATATCTTTTCTTCAACCCTAAAAATTCAGATTTTTTCCTCTCGAAGTTCCTCAAAAACAAACATAAATTATTCCAAAATTCAGCTGAGAGAACCCACGAAGTTGCTTCCTTGTTGCCGTCCTTCACGTCGTCTAAAAGTTTAAAATACTCAATTTCCAACTTCCAAGATTCCTCCTCTTACCTTCCAAATCACCCTCGTTTCAATAAAAACCCATCTCTTTTACTTAATTTTATTCATACCCTGAACTTCAAATGCATTTATAAGCATATAAAATTATATATACATTCTTCATATGCTCAAATTTTAGCAGTCTGATTTATATCCCTACCCAGATTCAGTTTCTATCCATTTGAAGCTCTGCAAGTTCAAATGGCGTCCTATTTCTTGATTATATGCCTCTTTCTTCTTGTTAGGGGATTAGAAGCAGGCGTTTCAGGAGATATTGATCCAAATTACAAGTATGTAAGTTGGGTTTTAGTTGATTTTTTCATCTGAAAGCATAATCCGTTTTAGGTCAAATGATTGATTGAACATCCTCATCCTCACCCCAGCTGCTTTCAGCTTTTTATTTCAAATCTGTATGTTTCTCTCTGTTGCTTTGCTGGATTTGTCAGATTACCATTTTTTTTTGGTCTGTGGAGTTGAATTTAATGTGATTCTGGGATGAAACTCCCAGGAATGTGGGAGGGAATGTCTAGTTATTGAAAGAGAAGTGGAATATGGTGAGATTTTGAAATTAATTGGGTATGAGGGGTCCACTCTTTGACATTAAACTTCTCATAAGATTTTTCCAAGAAAAGGACCTGGGACTAACATTTTAAGCCTGAATACCTAAATTGGTCAGATCTAAGTATAAACTGATAACAGTCTGTGAAAAGTGGGTTTTCTGGTTGCTATTTATGAAGGGTAGATATGTAAGTACAGCAAAGTGTTTGGTACTTTGGTATTATGATGATCATTTATTGTCCTTTGCATTCAAGTGAGAATTATGATCTGAAATTGGAAGTCTTTTGCTCTTTTCAGTTTTGAAATCTGTGTTCAAGGGAATTTCTTAGTTTTGGCTTACCAATGACTTCCAGATTTGGCTTGAGGATTTTTTTGCTAGAAATGCTCGGTTTTGGACCGGTTACATTTAGCTTGAGAGATGAGGATTTGGCTAAGAGTAAGGCTTCGTAGTGGTAGGTTCAGACAATGTCAATTCTCAACTGAACTCTAGGAAGAGGAACTATGTATAGGTGCATGAGTTGGTTTGTGAGTTGTGAAGTTATGAACAGCTTCTATGCTGCTCGTCGTCTCATGATGATACTATTATAGGGAAATTGATTTGAGTCCTTTGCTTGGCAATTTTTACACATGACCAAGCTTCTCGCGGCTGTCATTGCAAGTTTTGGCTTGAAAATCGGCTTAGAGACTATAAATAGCTTGACTTCAGGAGAGTATTTAAAAAAATAGAAGATCAGAAAAAAACAGCTTGATTGGACTAAGCTGAAGTTCAGCTTGGCCTGAAAATTTCTCATGCTTTATTTCAGTTATATGTTTTCTACTTTGTTAGGTCATGTGTAGAGCAGTGCGAGAAGACGGGATGCATTCAGGAACTCTGCTTCCCGACCTGCAGATCTCTATCTGAAGAGGAGGCAACAAATGCTCCATGGTATTTCCAAGAGCCATTATACTTGAGGTGGAAGACATGGGATTGTCGCTGTGATTGTCGTTACCATTGCATGCTCGCTAGGGAAGAAGAACGAGCAAAACATGGAGACAATCCTGTTAAATACCACGGGAAATGGCCCTTTAAACGTGTCTTCAGCATTCAGGTTTGTTTTGTATTTTCTCTACATGAAAGTGCCATGTTTGTCATTATAATGTTTTGAATTTTAGCAATGTTTTTCATTTTCAGGAACCGGTTTCTGTTGCTCTTTCTACACTCAATCTTGCTCTCCACTTTCATGGTTGGGTGTCGTTTTTCATCCTTTTACACTACAAGCTGCCTCAAAAGCCTGATGGCGGCCCTTACTATCAGTTTGTCGGACTGTGCTGTGTGTATGGGATTTTGGCTATGAACTCCTGGTTTTGGAGTGCTATTTTTCATGGCCGGTAAGCTTTTCATCTTCTTATAAGAGTTGAAGCTCATTAGTCAGCTGAAATAGGTAGCTGATTAAACAAATTTATTAGTTTTTATGACCTTGATGAGGTTTTGGAAGAACGAAACTTATCTAATAGACATGAGTTCATTCAAGAATTGTGATGAATTAGCTTCACTAAAAATTTCTCTCATTCAACTTACAAACTATCCAAAATTTTAGCTTTAACATTTTGGAAATTAAGAAGAATATTTTTGCATCATCTCCATTTTGATTATGCTACTGTTATAATAAGATAATAAATCTAGGTATACTAGTACGGATTCTATCTATTTTGTTATAAATAGATAGGTTTAGGGTTGTATTCTTTTATCCACGAAAGTATATTGAATACCCTAGCTGTGCAAGGTTTGTGCACCACAAACGTTTTGTTTTCTCTCTATTCACTTATTAACTCGTCAAAAATCACAACAACAAATGATTGGAAGCTTTGCAGCATGAACTATGTACTATCATGTGATCACTTCATCTAGCTTCAGCTTCTTTATGCATTCTTTGATTGCAGGTATGTCGACTTAACAGAGCGGCTTCATTATTCATCAACCGTTGCTCTAATTGGATACGGACTCATATTATCAATACTACGCTCCTTCAACATTCGAGCTGAAGCAGCAAGAGTCATGGTTTCAGCTCCAATCATCGCCTTTGTCACAACTCACTTGCTCTATCTCAACGTGGTTGAACTGAACTACGGTATAACAACAAATAACCTGAATCCAATTGTTCTTACACTTTCATCTGCTATAGCCTACAAGCATGATTTTTTTTGTTCTTGTGTACATTGCAGCTCTGAACATGGTTGTCGAGGTTATACTGTTTTCAGCTCAGCTGTTGTTCTGGTCGGTTTGGGCTACTCGGTCCCACCAACCGTCACCCTGGAAGTTGTGGACGGTTGTCATCGGAGGAGCTCTACATGTGGTCTTACAGATATATGATTTTGCACCTTACAAAGGTTTGGTTGACGCGCACGCTGTTTGCCAAGCCATTTCCGTGGCCTTGACTTACTTGTGGTGGAGCGTGATCAGAGACGATGTTGAGTTCACGACAATGGCTCAGATCAAGAAGGCGAAATAGAGGAAATAGCCTCTGCAAGCTCCTAGATTGAGCAAGTGAATGAACAAAGTGTAATATAGTGAAAGCTTCTCTGTATTCTTTGGTAAAAGAAAGTGATACAAGGCATGGTTGTTTTCTTAACTTTGTGGATCAAATTTACAGCGCTTGCACTTCAAGTTGTGATTGGTGAAAATAGGCTACGTAAATTTTTTTAAAAAAATTATTAATTATATTTATTCAACTTCATTTATGATATATCTTAGTTTTGATGGATCAAAAATCGATTCGAAAATAACATCCATTGAATTTGTAATTCGGAACCCCAACGAGAAGATTGTTAGCCTCGATGAAAAAAATCAACACCACCTTCAACTTAAAAGCTGAACCATTTTCTTTTAAAAGCTGGCTTACAGTAAGCCATCAGATTAAAGATAAAAATGATCAAAATTGAGGGAATTACTTTTTTTTATTTGATTTATCCGATTTCAGGTAGAATCTCCATTTCTTCGACGAAATCCAGATCATGTTTTCAGATAAATCAACGGCGTTGCTAACCAATTGACCCATCTGAAGAATATTGACCCCCAACACCGACTTTTTTTGATGACCTCCAACTTCGTGTTTTCATCTCAAGAATGATTTATGTGAACTACCTATAGAACAAAAACTGAACAAACTAACTGCTTTATATTTCTAAACTAGTTAATTTTTTTATTTTTTATTTTGAAAAAACTACCTTTACAAGGCTTTTGGTAAGTTTTAATAGTAAGATTATATATATATATATATATATATATATATATATATATATATATATATATATTCTAGCTTGTTCAATTTGAATTGGATATTCAACTATAATGTGCCACTTTTTTTTGGGCTAATTTGGAAACTAGGCCTTTTTATTTTCCACTCTACTAACTAGGCCTTTTTCATTTTCTGAATAAGTAAATGTACCTTCTTTTTTTTTTACCGTTCAAATAAGATTTCATTTCCTTTTCTTACTCTATAGGGAACCCTAACTCCCCTCTCTTCCCTCTCTCGTTCAACCGGTCGCCGCTCTTCCCTCTCTCGTTCAACCGGCCGCCGCTCTTCCCTCTCTCGTTCAACCGGCCGCCGCCCTTCCCCTTCAATCTGCACTGCTGAAACCTCCTCCCCTCTCTTCTCTCTTGTACAGGCGACGGCGTTGGACGGTGGTGTGACTTCGAAGCCATATTCGTTCGTGTTATACTCTTTTCATTTCGTTTTCGGTTTGATTTTTGTACATATATAGGTCTCGTTTTCTCATTTCGATTATTTCTTCGGTTTTCTCATAAAGGAAGAGGTTGCGAGGAAGTATTTCCAGCAATTGATCTCTGCTGCCGGATTCTGTCATGCTCGAGGCGTTTATCATCGCGATTTGAAGCCGGAGAATCTCTTGCTAGACGAGATTGGTGATTTGAAGGTATCTTATTTCGGTATCAACGCAATTTCCGATTAAATCCGTCAAGACGGTCTATTTCATACCTTATGTGGCACGCCGGCGTGTGTTGCATTGGAGATGCTTGCGAGGAAGGGTTACAATGGGGCCAAGGTTGATATTTGGTGGATGGTGACTTGCTGTTGTTATGATGGTGACTTGCTGTTGGTTTATATTTTTTTAACTTCCGGTATGTAAATTCCGGTATGTAAATTCCGGTATGTAAATTCCGGTATGTAAATTCCGGTATGTTAATTCCGGTATGTAAATTCCGGTATGTAAATTCCGGTATGTAAATTCCGGTATGTAAATTATAAAAAATAAAAAAGGACAAAAAAAAACAAAAAAAATAATTCTGGTATGAGTTTCTGGTATGAATTTAATACTAGAAACTCATACCAGAAAATTATAAAAAATAAAAAAGGACCCAAAAAAAACTTCTGGTACGAAAAAAATTCTGGTATGAAAAACCTTTTGGTATGAAAAAATTCTGGTATGTGAAAAAAATACAATTCTGGTATGTAAAAAATACAATTCTGGTATGTGAAAAAATTCTGGTATGTAAAAAATTCTGGTATGTGAAAAAAATACAATTCTGGTATATGAAAAAATACAATTCTGGTATGTGAAAAATAAAATTTTGGTATATGAAAAAATTCTGGTATGTAAAAAATTCTGGTATCAAAAAAATTCTGGTATGAATATGAAATTCTAGTATCAAATTCATACCAAAAAATAAAAATAAATAAATAAATAAATAAACAAATAAACAAAAGACAAAAAAAAGAAAATAAAAATAAAAATAAAAGTCACATTCATTTAC
>BSUD01000001.1:168248802-168364752 GCA_033239045.1 Fagopyrum esculentum
AAAAAAAAAAAAAAAAAAAAAAAATTTAAATTTTTTTTTTTTTTTTTTTTTTTCGGGACACGTGTCGCCCTGCGGTACGGCCGCACGGCCGTACCGCAATAATGGGCCTTACTTGAATGATACCCTATATATATATATAATAAACGAATGTAGTAATGAAAAATTGACCTCTAGTTGGTAGTTCCTTCCTCTCACCCTAATACTAATTGGACAAGTTGAATTTTCCGATTTATTTCTCTTTTGTAAGCTATAAATATACGTTAATTATGATACTTGAATTTTCATGTACCTTTATTGTATATGTACTAGTTTCATGTAACATTGGAAATCTATATTACTCTATTACTATATTATACTAATCGATGTAGTTCTGTAACATGGTAGATTAATGAATTCATGTAATTCATATGAATTACACTTAACTGTGAACTAGAATCAAGCAAAATATCACTCATCGCTTTTATGTACTAGTTTCATGTGTATTCAATTCTTGTATAATTCTTGTATACTAATCTATAGGTTTAGGTCGACGTTTCAACTACTGAGTGAGTTTTTGTTTTTTTCGATGATATTACGTAAATTATTCTCTCTCTTATTCACCTTTTTTTAATTAGATTATTGTATAATTATTTCTAGATTCTCTTGTAACTAAATTTGATGAAATCGAAACATGATAATAAGGTCAAATCTGTCATTATTGATTAAATGATGCTATTCTATATATATTACTAAAGCATCACCCATTTTGTCCACGTGTCAACCTCTAAGGCCGTCCACGTAAGTTTTTTTCCAATTTATTTACAGATTTGCCACAACGTATTTACAGATTTGCCATTAATTATTTTATGAGAAAATTTTTTATTAGAATTTGTAAACAATCATCATGTCACGTCAATTTTATTTAAATAAATAATTAAAAAAAATAAATCTACATATCTACCAAGATTTGACACATTTTTTAATTTAAAACTAAATCAAATTTTGCTCCTCTATCTAAATCTAAGTAAAAGTGATAATATATTAAGGTATAAATATAATATTCGAATAATAATCTTTGTAATAGAATTTTAATTATGTTCTTTTATTTATTTAAAAAAAAAAATAATTCTCATACGTTAGTCATATTAATTAATAAAAATATTTTTTACTATAAATTGATATCAAATATATAATGCATGAAAGTGAAAATATAATATTTACTTAGACAATCCCGCATAAGGTGCGGACACTAAACTAGTTACTTATTAAATTATAGGTCTATGTTATCTAGTACATGAATTTTATATCCGGTACATTTCATCTAATTCTCTCATCATGTAACAACCATCTTGGGCCACAAGCAGAGTCCGGATATGCCCCAAGGGGAAGCGGAGTTGGATTTCACCTGCGTCCCAGCCTGAAGCAAAGTCTGACTCCGCCTGCAGCTGACATGACGAGGAGACGAACTCCGCGTGTGTTGGTCGGATATTCGTCCCAATAGTAACCTGCTATTTTAAACACCATAAGATTATTAAATGTGCAAGATATGTCTCCGCCGTAATGTATATTGTTATTATTCTAGAGTAGACTCCAACTTTGAAAAGTAGCGTATGTGAAATGTCCAATAATGATACAAGCCAAATTCCTGAAATACCCCTGGACTCCTTGGGAGCCAAGTATGAGTTATTTCACCGAAACAGCGTTTGTTCTTATCATACCACGTCATCGTTGACCGTGTTTTTAACGTTGACAATCCAAACCTCCGTCCACAAATTCTTTATTCAATAAAAATCCTCCAATCAATGCACAGATTAGTCTTGTAACTCCATTGCTTTGCGTGCAAGCAATGTCACGCCGTTTTTACTCCGTCAGTCTTCTTTTAACGGTCGTCTTTTTATGTCACTTTCCCTTTCTATAATATTTCAATCCAAGTTTCCGTCTCAATTATCTCTCGTCTTTGTTGATATCGTTTTTTCTTCGTCTCTAAATCAATTTCTCCTGAGATCCAATCGATTTAAATCTGATATATCACAGGTATACTTTCGATTTTCTATCTGCTTCTGTCTCTCAACTTTTTCGTTTTGAAGTTTTGTATAATCAAGATCTAGATCCAATCGTTGATTCGGCGGTTTTGTAGTATTTACACACGATTCAATTGCTCTTTTGCTTTGTTTTGATTAACGGTGATTTGATTGAGTATTTGGTCAGCTAGTGAAATTCACCTAGTCTTTGTACTACTTGATTTTAAAAGTTAATTTTTTATATATTATATTTCTATAAGGATTACATACTTTCAGGAGTTTGATCTCGGATATATACAGCTCACTAGATCAGATCCAAGTTATGTCTGGAGATTGAGATCCCAGAGTTAATTTGTACGGTGTTTTTCGTATTGAGTAATATGCCTTTTTTTATATGGTTTTACACATAATTCTGCTGTTTTGAACGATCTTTTAATGTTTTAATTGGTCTTGCTTAGCGGTGATTTGATTGAGCAATTTGTCAACTAGTAGACGTATTTTTAACAAATAATATTTTATCCCAAAAATTTATTTTTTCATATCTTTAAGTTTTAACTATATTGTTGATAGCAGTTGCTGAGAAACAAAGAGGGGTAATTTGTTGATTCTGTATTTTTCTATAAAAGCTACTAATCGCATCCATGAAGATATATAGGATGAAAGTATGAGTTGAACGGTATCCCTATACAAAAGTCAGTTTTAAAGTAGACCCAGTGTGAAGCTCGTATTATATTTGGGCGTGTGAATGACTCTTTTACTGATCCTCGTTATGCAACGAAGTTGTTGGATTACATACACTCTGTTCACGTTTATTTGCGGATGCTAAAATGGTAACTTTTAGGTTGCGAGATTTCATTACGCTGTTGCACGCAAGTGGCGTAATTGGACAACGAGTGTTAGATGGACCCCTTGGATCTGCAGTCCCTGTATATGTACGCTCTAACGGCCGGCCATGTGTATGTCCTATGCTATCTTATTCATAAGAATAACAATACTACTTATAGGAAGTTATGGGTTGCATCTTGCATAGTTACATGATGTGGTTGTAATATGAAAGGCATAATTAACTGTCATGAAAAATGGCTGTCTGTCCGTTTTGTTTAACATTTCTCATGACTTAAGCTATTTTCAGTTTCAGGAAAGATCGGATGTTCATCGTATCACCGCTTACCTTTCTCATACAGCGGAGTTGAAGTTCTATAGATTAGAAATTTTCATTTTCAATCTGTGGGAAGATAAATTAACAGTAGACAAAAATGGAAGTAGTAAGCGCAAAGGCATTGGGTAGAGGTCATAGAACGATTGATGTGAGGTTAAAAAAAACAGCTAGACGTACAACTCACCTGGTTCAAGCTGTGAAGGAACCATCAGTGAAGCTTGGAAAGCGAAAGAAACCTGATAGCTGCAACTTGAAATGCAGGAGTTGTAAGTTTGCTTCTCAAAGATCTTTATATAGATCATATTCAAACTTCATGAGAAGCGGGTTACCCTGTCGAATAATGTGCTATATGAGTAATGAATGGGTTGATCTCCCTTCTGAATTTATTTCTCTGGTTAAAAAGGATTTTAAGTTGAAGAAAGGAGTTGCTGAAGTGATTCTTAATGGCCGCCACCTGTTGCTTGATTTTCTGCATAAAGTTCTCTTGGATGTGAAAACTGGCTTGGAGCAGCCAATGGCATGGATTGATGAGGCGAGGAACTGTTTCTTTCCTGAAGTATTTGTCCCTGACAGTACACGAAGTCAGCCTTTAGAGAACAAAGAAGATTCATCTGGAGTTTATGGCGGTTGTGATCAACATGAGATTACTGTTCACATTGATATTAAGCTGAATGATTCAGAGCTGGTTGAGCATTGTGGGGAATCAGATTTTTTTGTCAAGCGAGTGAAAATTGGGGAAAATCGTGTTAACCTTGATGCTGAAGTTGAAGATAGTTGTGATAGGGTGTCTAATTTTAACCCAAAGGATGGTTTTCAGGGAACTGAGCAGCTAGAGAAACATTCCGATACTGAATTTCCGTCCCTGGCATCTGAGGAGGTGATGGATATGTTGCTTAATGGCATGAACTCAACTGTTGGCATTAATGTCATCGATATTTCCCCAAGCAAAGGCTCTATGTTGCAAGGTCGGATGGAACTCTTCCAGAAGCAAGTTGAAATAACAAAGAAGTACCGTGGATCTGCTAATGTTCGGTATGCTTGGCTTGCTTTGTCGAAAGAAGCTTTGTCAACTGTGATGGCCTATGGGCTTGGACCTGGACTTCTCAAATTTGGGACATCTTTTGGCACCGGTATTCATCTTTTAGCTGACAATTGCTCAGGCACCAGGTTATAGCCTCCTGTTTCTGTTTTGATCTATTCTTATAAGTGGGCACATAAGTAGACGAATGCTAGTTTGCACTATTCTGCATGCATGCATTTCTTAGGTAGCCAGTGAGCATAACAATGGCATGGAGCTTTGCCATATATATGTGTTAATAATAATACTCTCTTCGTTCATGGATATTTGTCATTCTAACATATTCACACTTTTTTGTGGAAACTATCAGATAAACTAAGATGCCATCATTTATTACTTTATCACTTTCTTGAAAACTAATACTGACGATCTATTATTAATTACAAGGGCTGTGTTCCATTTGGTGAAAGGGCTGTTAGAATGATTGCTATGTTGGGTATTTTTGCACAATCGAAGGGCTGTGTGTCATTTCGTGAAAGGGATAAGTCATGTAACTGTTTGAAGCTGACATTTTGGAATTTGACAATGAAAGAGATTATACTGAAGGGAAGAGGTTTTTGTTGGAAACTATCATTTGAAAATTTAGGCACTGATGGTCTTTAGAGAGAGCCTCTTTTTTGGAGTTAGTGATGTGCTATAGACAGAGTTGGGTGGCTCATCATAGTGCTGTATGAAGTTCTATGCTATGAAATGGATAAGATTTAATGCACCTAGTTGTGTAGGATAAAAAATCTTTGTGCTTAAGTTGCTAAACAAAAGGATTTCACACCGAGGTAGTCAACATCAGATGAGTGATAAGGTTATGGAAATTTCAGACAATATATATACTGTTTGAACTGTTACATAGGGTTTTCTTTCTTTCTGCTTCATTTCACGTGCTGCATTGGAGGGGCAGGATTGCAGCTGATCTACTTAAAAATGATAAAAGAAGTCATAAACCAATTGATTTTCTCTCCCTTTTGCTGTACTTATCTAGCTTAGTATACAGACTCCAAATGGGCTAGACAAATAGTCTGATCATGTTAGTTGTGTCCATATTGACTCCAAACCTAAGCATGACTAACATGCACTTGTAAGCTGAAAGCTGAAAATGGTTAAACTTTGTAAACTGTTCTTTCAGAAAGGGGCTACAGAAATCAATGCACTTGTTACTTGGAACTAGTATATCGACTATATTCTAAGATAAACCACTAAATGTTGTTTTTCCTTCCCTATTAATGGATATATATGAACTTTAGCTGGTAGTATTTGTACAGGGTGAATTCTAAATAATTGTATCCCTTTTTTCCCCTCACAGTGCAAATTATTGCGAAGCGGATGAAAATGGTGTAAAGCACATGATTCTTTGTCGTGTGATCATGGGAAATATGGAACAAATTGAGTTTGGATCAAAGCAGTTCCATCCTAGTAATGAAAGTTTTGACAGTGGAGTTGATAATCTTCAGAATCCAAACTATTATATTGTCTGGGCTATGAACATGAGTACTCACATTCATCCCGACTATGTTGTCAGTTTCAAGGTTTCTCCTGAACAAAAAGGTGATAGCTTGTACCTCGTAATATTTTGTTATCCATCTTTGTTTGATAAATGAATTGGTCTCTGTTTCAAATTTCAAAAGGAAATTTATAACTGTGTATGTTCTTTTTGAGGGGATATGTCATATCTATACACCATACACTTTGTCACCTGCCTTCTCTTCAATCATGTAGGCTATACCGACACAAATGGCATGCTCGGGATTACGGGAGTAAAACAAAGTCCTGAAGGCAAGTCAAATAATGGCTCATTTGCATCTGCTACAAATATGGTGAGTTCGAGTTTTTGAATTTCTTACATATCATACAAGCATCTACTGAGGTTGATGTTCTGTAAGCTTGATGTTCCGAACTCTGAACATTTCATCTACTAAGTATGACGTTTGTGTTCTCTAAGAGAGCCTTTACAAGTTTCATATTCTAGAACATTATTTTTTTTTATAGGGAAGTGGTTATGATTCACGTTTGACTTCAGAGGGGTCCAAAGAAAGAGCCCTTGATTTAAACTCCCCCCCTCCGCAAACCCCCAAGTCTAAATGGATGTCTTTTCCCATGTTATTTGCTGCTATTTCCGATAAGGTTCCGTCTGATGTTAAGACAACGATGTTCACCCATTATGAACAGTTTAGGGTATGCCACTATGACTCTTGTTAAAAAATTTCTATCCATTTGGTTCATTGATCTTGTGACTTATTTTCTCTGTTTGGATTTGTTGTTGTCCTTTTGCTAGATCAAGAAAATTACTCGAACTGATTTTGTAAAACAACTTAGACAGATAGTTGGTGATTCTCTTTTGAGGTCTACAATTACATCACTCCAATGCAAGGTATTTTTTTTACATGCCTTCTACTTCAACTGTAACATGTGATGAATCCCAACTCGACATCTCTGATCGTGTAAACATTTTATTAGGTGCCACATGAGAACAAGAGTGTAATGGAAGCTCCACAGCAGGAAGCTGAGGGTTCTTCTATGCATCCTATGTAGTATGGGTTTGTGTGATGTTGTATAAGGTAATGTTGTACAATCTGTCGAAATAAAAGCGTGTGTTTGGTGATGTACGAAATAATGAGTTTACTCTGGGACTGCGGAATTATAATCGAGTGTGCTCTATTATGATGGACGATGTTCTTTGCTAGCTAAATATTCGATTTTTGAGTTGTATCATTGCAAATTTTGTTCGAAGGACGCTTCCGAAACCGAATTTCGATAGGTACAATTGTACACAAAAAATGTATACTCTTGTCATACAATATAAGAACCAATTTTGATGTACCGAAATATTGACACAAAAAATGTATATTTGTATCCTACTTTTAGGTAATTGCTGCAAATGGCCCAATTATGAAGTGGGTTGTAATAACTAGCCTAAGCAATTCATGAATTGCAGAAGCTTTGAAGGCAAGAGACGTCTTTTTCTTATGAAGAAACTTGCACTTAAATCATTATATATTTGTACAATATAAGCCAATGAAGTAAGAACAATGGAAGAATTAGTATAATTGTGTGTATACAAAGGGTGGATTGTACAATTTCTATGTATCACGGGAGGTCTTCTGTAATTATCAAAATATGAATATAAGCAACGGAAGTTTCATTTTTAGCTTCTGAGCTCCCGAGTCATTTCCTCAGACGATCGGAGCTGTGTAAATGGGGAAGAATGCAAAAATCCTCGCGGAGACGTTCAACTTCGCCATGAAATACGCCAATCGAGCCTACAACCTTTGCCCTCGCGTCGAAGGTGTCGGCGAGATGGCCACCGCCTTCCGTATTCTCCACTCGCTTCCACAACACCTGAATCCGAGCCTGACTGGTATAAAATCCTTGACCTTCATTAATTTCATAAAAACAAGGACAGGAAGCTAGCTCTAGTTCTTCACTCGGAGAATAACTCTCTAGAAGTCTTCGACGAAGCTTTCAAGCTAGTCAATGACGCGTTGCAGGAGCTGTTTGATAAGGTTAGCAGGTAGGAGTATGATATGAAGTTTAGGGTTGTGTTACAGGGCGGTTGCGGGGGAGGTGGAGTTCAATGAGGTGAATGCGTTTTGGACGATTTGTTCGCAGTGTTGGCTGCGGGATGAGTTTGATAGGAAGTACATTGGGTAGAGTTTGTTTTGCCCTAGTTGTAGGAACAAATTTAAGGCTGTTGAGGTTTTAGATGAAGAGAGTGGTAGGAGAAGTTGTAGAATTAGGGTTGACTGTGAGATTAGGGCTCAAAAGAGGAAATTTAGAAGGGTTGATTATGTGTTGCAGAGGTCTGATGGAAAATCCAAGTTGAAGACAATAGATGAGACTAGAGCAAAGAGCAAATTAGCAATAGAGAAGGGAAAGATGGTGAAGCAATGACTAGCAGAAATGAAAATGAAATTGAAAGAGAAGGAAGAAATGGTGTTGATGTTGACAAACGAGAATATGGCGGTAATGAAAGTGGACTCCTCATACTTTTATGATTTTGACATGGATAGGACTGAGAGGAGCTTCAAGCATGGCCAACTGTGGTCTATATATCATGATAGAATGTCGTGGCATTGTGAGATGATAAAGGAATGTTATTTTGCCATTTGAAGTGATAATGAGATGGTTGCATCTTCAAAACAGTGATAATCAAAAGTTGATACGTTGGGACTTGGGAGGAAGCAGGGTATCATGTAAGGATGATGACGATGTCCCTGATCTCCTGAAGAACAGCTGGAAACTTAATCTTGCTGCACTTCCCCCAGATTTGATTGCAGCATCATTCTCATCATTTTGTGGCAGCTTCACTTGCTTGTGGCTAATGCATGCAGGTAAGACATAACAGTATTGGTTTATCATCTACTTATCTCTAATTAGGTCTGGTCTAGGCCGGGTTAGCGCCTGCGGGTTTGTGCAAAAAGAATAAGATTTAGTCCGGTTCAAGTGGTTACCACTTTTTCCTGTAATTCTGACCACCACTTGTGCATCATCACAACATCACCTGTCTTGCCTCCACTAAGCCACTTGTGCACATCCTCTTTGTGTTGAGGATTTGTTAGAGAAGAAAGTTGAATGTTTCACGTAGCTTCACTTTCTTTCTCATTAAAAATGACATTAGTCAATTTTGTTTCACAATTTTCCCTTCCTTCATGTCACAAAGTCTTCAATTGTGGGTCATGTTCATCCCTTTAAGTTTCTTTCAGGAGACTTCTATAGTTCTATTGACTGTAATTAGTAGATTAATGTATTTGTGATATGATTCTATATAAGAGATAGAGGGAGAGGCTGGAGGGAGTAGAGGGGAATAACATTTTGTATGGTATATAACTATATACTATATAACAACACATCTTAATCAATTTGCATAGTTTGAGAGGTTTTGAAACACAATGAAACTGTTACTCTTTGTAATGAGTGTCATATTTCTGTTACAAGGTTCTAAAATCAAAGGTTGCTTACAGAATGAGCGAGCTGGTTTGATTCAGATCAAGTCTTACTTTACCTCAACCAACCAAGGTGGAAATATGAAGTATGGTCCTAACTTTCCCGCATGGCATGTTGGTGATAACACAAGTGATTGTTGTCGATGGGAAGGAGTCAAGTGCAATCCTTCCACACGGCGTGTAGCACAACTCGTCCTTCGATATGAAGTGTTCACATATGAGCCGTGGAATTTAAACATGACATTTTTTCACCACTTTGAGGAGTTAAGGACGCTTGATTTGTCAGGAAATCACATCGGGCATTTAATTGAGGATGAAGGTACGCTTGAAACTCAGCTCCAGTCATGCATATTTTATTTAAAGATAAAGACTTGTACGGATATAGTTTATGAGAATAGGTTGCAGTTTTTTGCTCTATAATCTAATCTTTGGATGATGATGATGAATGGACGCAGGTCTATGTAGGTTGAAGAATCTCGAGGAGTTGATATTGAGTCAAAATTTTTTAAGTAAGGACCTTCCTCGTTGTCTGTGGAATTTAACCTCCCTGCGAGTTCTTGATCTTTCCAATAACGAATATAATGGCGAATTGCCACCATACCTTGACATTCCTTCCCTTGAATGGTTGTGGGTTAATGCAAACCATTTTCAAGGCAAATTCTCCTTTAGCTCTATGTCTAACCATTCAAAACTTCAAGGTTTGATGCTTTCAGAAAATGCCTTGCAAGTAGAAATTCAAGACTCTTCATACCCATCTACTTTCAAACTTCAAGCCCTTGGGTTGGGAAACTGTAATTTGAGTACTCAAGCTAAAACATTTTGGGAATTTCTCTCCTATCAATCCAACCTACGATTCATTGACCTTTCTGATAATGCCTTAGTTGGATCATTTCCATCCTGGATGTTGCAAAATAACTCCAATCTCAAGTTTGTGAACTTGGCGAATAATTTATTGACTGGAGGAATCCTTGAACTTACCAAGTATAACAATCTATCTTTACTCCATTTGGACATTTCTATTAATCTTTTGAGTGGGAAGATCCCTTCTTACTTTGGGATGGGACTATCAACACTCAATGTTTTAGAGTTGTCCACAAATTCTTTCCATGGGCCCATCCCATCTTCAGTAGGCAACATGACACAATTGGTTGCATTGGACTTTTCAGACAATAAGCTATCTGGAGAGTTACCAAGAGAACTGTTTTCTGATTGCACCAAGTTGCAATATCTGTTTCTGTCATTCAACAACTTAGAAGGAGAAGCCATTCCCGAGTATATGAACGTGCCTTTGTTGTCTAACATCATCTTACATGACAACTACTTTGTTGGGACCATGAAGAAGTCCTTGATGAACTCTACAAGTTTAGAGTTATTGAATCTATCCAATAACATGGTTGCTGGAGAACTTCCTAGTTGGATTGGAAGCTTTGAAATATTGCAAATATTGATATTGGCAAATAATCAATTCAATGGAAGCATACCAATCCAGCTTTGCCAACTGGGGATTCTTTTTTCTTTAGACCTCTCAAACAATAGGTTTGTTGGACAAATGCCTCCTTGTGACATCAATCTTTATTCATTAAAACACTATAAACTGTCTGGAAATAATCTTACTGGAGTGATCCCCCCGGGATTAGCAGGGAGTGCACAGCTTGTGACACTTGATTTAACAGATAATCAGATTTCAGGAGTACTAGGATATACATGGCCCATTGATAGCACAGCCCATGACCCATGTATACTCTCTATATAAAGCAGACAATGTAACAGTAAATGATTATGAAATACAAAAACACATTTTCTCTGCATATCTTGGTATGGTATCAGAGCCACAAAAGGACAAACGTCCATTAAAGAATACAAATACAAAAAATGTCAGAAAGTGAGTCTTCTTCCTCTCCCACAGAAAACCCCTCACTGAATCCCTCACCAAATCCAAACAACCTCACACCACCACCACCACCACCTCCCTCACCCTCCCTGTCGACGCCATCCACACCTAACACCCCTCTCCCTGGTTTTTCAAGTTTCATCACTATTAAGCTGTCCTCTAGCAATTATCTTCTATGGAAGACCCAAGTTATTCCTGTCTTGCGTGCTTACAACTTGTTCAGTCATGTGGATGGCACATCCCCTTGCCCATCTTCATCTTCCGCTCTACCCAACCAATCTACCATGGACTGGCTCTCCAAAGACCATCTCGTCCTTGCCATCCTAACCTCCTCTCTCACTGAAGAAATTCTCACCCATGTCATTGACTGTACCACAGCTCTTCAAGTCTGGACAACCCTACACGACCTATACACAGCTCGCTCCAGTGCTCATGTCTTACAAACTCGCCTCCAACTTGCCTCGATCAAGAAGGGGACTGATTCCATCACCACCTTCTTTAACAAGGTCAAATCCCTGGTTTCCACTCTTCAAGCTGCTGGCCAACATATTTCCGATTCTGAACTTGCAGCCTCCCTCTTCTCTGGTCTACCTCCTGAATACGATCCCATCATCACATCTCTTAGTACCCAGCCCTTTCTACCTACATCTCACATGATCCTTTCCCACCTTCTTAACCATGAAGCCAGGTTACTACATCACTCATCCACCTCCCTTCCAAACCTGTCCGCCAACTACACATCTCACTCTTCTGACAATCAAGAGAACAGAGGCCGAAAGAAAAACTCCAACCCCAATCCAAACAATCAGCAAAGAAACACCAACAACAACGCCTATAGAGGACAAGGAAGATCTTCCCCCAACAACAATTCTAACAGCAACTACAGAGGTCCATCAAGTCGAGGTCCCAACACTCCTCCTCTCAACTTTAATGGTCAGCGGGATACCCGTCCCACTTGTCAGGTATGCCTGAAACCGGGTCACTCTGCTCTTCAGTGCTGGCACCGCTTCAATCACTCATATCAAGCTCCGGCTCCTTCGAACTTCCAAGCACATTCTTCTACTTCCCATTGGACACCAGATACTGCAGCAACACATCATTTCACACCAGACATTACTCAGCTCTCATATGATACTCAGTCCTACCATGGCTCAGACACAGTCTCAATCGGTGATGGTTCGTCTCTACCAATCCAGCATTACGGTTCTACCTCTTTTCCCTCTTCTTCCTTACCTTCAGTCAATCTCTCGCTTAAACATATTCTTCATGTCCCTTCCCTTAACAAAAACCTTCTTTCAGTTCGACAATTCTGTGCAGATAACAATACTTTCTTTGAGTTTCACAGTGATTGTTTTTTTGTGAAGGATCGACACTCCAGGGCAATCCTCCTTCAAGGCACCACTGACAATGGCTTGTATGTCCTTCCTCTAGAAAAACCCATTCGCCCAGTTCAAGCTCACATTAGCACCATCTCCAATTTTCACCTATGGCATCAACGTTTCGGCCACCCCTCATCCCGCGTCACTCAACAACTTCTTCGCTCTCTGCGTCTTCCATGCCCTACCTCCCATGTGTTTCGCTGCATCTCCTGCTCCAAAGCAAAGGCCCATTCCCTACCTCATCACCCTTCACCGTCAAAGTCCACTCAACCTTTTGGGCTTCTGTTTATGGACCTTTGGGGACCAGCCCACACAATTTCATCTAGAGGAAATAGGTTTTATCTATCGGTTTTAGATGATTACTCGAACTATTTGTGGCTTTTTCCGTTATCTAGTAAAGCTAGCACCACTTCGTATATTCAAGCTTTTATTTACTTTGTCGAAAATTATTTTTCCGCCAAAGTAAAATCGATTCAAACCGATAATGGAACCGAGTTCAAACCTCTTAAATCTTTTTTTGCCACACATGGGATAAATCATAGACTAACTTGTCCATACTCGCATTCTCAAAATGGTAGCATCGAAAACCGACACCGTCATATTGTGGATACCGGACTCGCTTTACTAGCCCACTCGTCCCTACCACTCTCCCTTTGGGATTACGCTTTTGAAACCGCCGTCTATCTCATTAATCGCCTACCCACACCGACCCTTCAACACTCATCACCATATCATGTCCTACACAAACAACTCCCCAATCTCACCACACTTCGAGTATTTGGCTCACTTTGCTTTCCCAACCTTCGACCTTACAACACTCACAAACTTAATTTCCGCTCCACACCATGTGTCTTTTTGGGATATGCTCCGAATCATCGCGGATATATTTGTCTTGACTACATATCACACCGCATCTATATATCCCGCGACGTCATATTTCATGAGTCTCAATTTCCCTTCCAAAAAAATACCACTCGTCATCATCACCCCATAGCTCAAGATCATCCACCTAGTTTCCTCTTTCCAAATCTGCTTCCTTCCACACCTCCTTCTCAGGCCCAAAGTGACCGGCCCACTTCTACAACCCTTCCCCCCTCTCTTCCCACCAATGATGATGGGCCCAATATTACGCCTGAGCCCACATCCTCTTCCAGCCCACCAATTAACCCCCCAGAACATCCTAGCCCAACACTCCAACCCACGAACATTTTACCATCCTGTGCTTCACTTCCAACGTCACAAATTAACCCCCCAGAACCCACTCCTTCAAATCGCCTCATCACCACTCGCTCTCATCACAACATCTTCAAACCTAAAGTCAGAACTGATGGTACTGTGCCATGGCCGCCACCTTCCTCTTCCTCCACCAATACAACCCCGGAAGAACCCACCTCTTACACTCACGCTTCTTCCTTTCCGGAATGGCGTGACGCCATGGCACATGAGTTTCATGCCCTTCTTTCAACCCATACTTGGTCGTTGGTTCCTCCCAACCCCACTGTCAAACCACTTGGTGTCAAATGGGTTTTTAAAACCAAACGCAATTCGGATGGTACCCTTGAGAGACGGAAAGCTCGTCTAGTGGCCAAAGGTTTTAACCAAGTTTCTGGTATTGATTTCAATGAAACCTTCAGCCCTGTAATTAAGCCTTCCACAATCAGAATTCTCCTTACCCATGCCGCCATGCTGAATTGGTCAGTAAAGCAAATAGACATACAAAATGCCTTTCTTCATGGTGACTTGACTGAGGACGTGTACATCACACAGCCACAGGGGTTCGTTCATCCGCAATTTCCAACTCATGTATGTAAGTTACACAAATCGCTCTATGGCCTACGCCAAGCTCCAAGAGCATGGTTTTCTAAGCTCAGTGATACCCTTATTCATCTGGGTTTCACTCCATCCAGGGCTGACACATCTCTTTTCATATACAAAACCAGAGTTGACACTGTCTATGTCTTGGTCTATGTTGATGATATTTTGGTTATTGCTTCTTCCAATTCACTTGCTCAGAAATTCATATCCTCCATCTCCAAACACTTTCCTGTCAAAAATCTAGGAGACCTTCACTACTTCCTTGGTATTGAAGTGTCTCGTACAACCTCTGGTTTCTTCTTATCTCAATCCAAATACATCAAATCTCTTCTCCAGTCCACTAAAATGCACCTCTCCAAATCTGTCTCCACACCAATGTCCATCAACTGTGACTTATCCTCCTCGAATTCTCCCCTCTTCCCTGACTCCACTCTGTATAAGAGTATTGCCGGTAGCTTACAATATCTATCTTTCACAAGACCAGATATTTCATTTGCAGTAAACAAAATCTGTCAATTCATGCACCAACCCCGCCAAATTCATTGGCAAGCCATTAAACGTATCCTTCGTTATCTCAACTCCTCCACAAATCTATCCCTTCATCTTTCCTCCCAACTATCTCCCACTCTTGCAGGTTTCTGTGATGCTGATTGGGCAGGCGACCTCACCGATCGACGCTCGACTGCAGCCTACTGCATCTACTATGGCTCTTCACTGGTCTCTTGGGCGTCAAAGAAGCAATCGACTGTCTCACGCTCCTCAACCGAAGCTGAGTATCGCGCTCTAGGCCAAACCACATGTGAACTCACTTGGCTCCAACACCTATTAGCAGAACTGGGCATCTTCCTTCATCAACCACCAATTCTCTGGTGCGACAATCTCGGTGCCACCTACTTAGCTGCAAATCCTGTGTTCCATCAAAGGACAAAGCACATTGAGCTAGACTACCACTTTGTTCGTGAGAAAGTTGCTGCCAAGACTCTCCAAGTAGCATTCATCACGTCCAAAGATCAAATTGCTGATGCTCTCACCAAACCTCTCACTTCAGCTAGATTTACATTTCTTCGATCTAAGCTTTCCCTATGTGTAGCTTAGCTCGAGGGGGCATACTAGGATATACATGGCCCATTGATAGCACAGCCCATGACCCATGTATACTCTCTATATAAAGCAGACAATGTAACAGTAAATGATTATGAAATACAAAAACACATTTTCTCTGCATATCTTGGTAAGGAGTCATCTCTCCATGGATTGGTATGTTCTCAAATCTTGGAAGTCTTTTGCTTCGTGGTAATCAACTACAAGGAGAGCTGCCAAGTGAGTTGTGTCAACTCAAACTTCTGAACATTCTTGATCTGTCAAACAATATCTTTTCTGGTGTCATTCCTTCTTGCTTACAAGGTTCGTCCTTTGGGGTAACAAAATTGAATGATATTTACAGCGCATATCATGAACGAATCGAAAACAGTTCTGTTTTTACCAAAGTACCAGTTTATTACCCTGTTGAATTTGTGGTCTCCGATTCAGATGAGTTAAACCTAATCGTGAAGAGAAGGTATGATTCCTACAGGGGTAATATTCTTTCGATTATGTCTATCTTGGATTTGTCCTCGAATCAGCTTGTTGGTGAGATTCCTGCTGAATTGGGAGATCTATCAGTGATCAATGCATTGAACTTATCTTACAACTACCTTACTGGTCCTATACCTGAAAGTTTCTCCAAGCTCAAGAGCATTGAAGGTTTAGATCTCTTATACAACAGTTTGAGTGGTGCAATTCCTCCACAGCTGGCTAATCTGAATTTCTTGGCAAATTTCAACGTTTCCTACAACAATCTGAGCGGAGAAGTGCCGGAAACAGGTCAATTTGAATCATTCGACGAAAACAACTATCTAGGGAACCGTTATCTATGTGGATCGCGATTGCCCAAAAGTTGCACCATCGTGGAAACCCCATCTACTCCTTTAACAGAAGACGGAGATCAAGAAGACTATGGATTTGACTTTGAAGTATTCTTCTGGAGCTTCGGTGCGTCTGGTATCACTGTATTGCTGTCAATTTTACTGGTGCTTTACCTTCATGTTGCTTGGCGAAGAGCATGGTTCGCTTTCATTGATATGTATCTACTCTGGTGGTTTTACCCATGAGAATGGTTTATGAATCTTGCAACGGCTTGCTGTCAATTTTACTGTTCTTTAGAAACTTTGTACACTTTTTGCAAATTTTGATTGAAGGACACACCTTTCCAGAAATTCATTGGGTACGTTAAGAGGTTAGTGTTCTCCTTCTTGTTGGTATTTGCTCATTGTAGAGTTGTGCAACGGTCTGGACCAGTGTTAGCGGTTCATGGACTGGACCATCACGGTCCGGTCTACGCTCCGGACTGTAATGAACATTTTTTGAAAAAAAATTTGTACCAGAACTAGAATATTTTGGTCCAAGATCGGACCGGACAAAAATATTCCAATTTAAGACAGCATCCAATCGTAATGGGCTAAGACTTGACTGTAATTTCTAATCCAAAGTACATGCCCCTAACTGAAGGAACATCAAGATCCCTGCCCAACAAGCTAACAGTTGATGCAAGGAATCGAAACTAAAGCTAAGAATTAGTTTATGATTATGAGAATCTTTACCTTAGAGCAACAATTAAGTTTATCCGTTGACTTAAAAAATGTCGAAGTTTAATAAGCTAAATATCGTTGAGTCAAATATTGTTCATCTAATACTTCTACCCGTTTTTACCTTAACTAGTTAATTACTATTTATTGATTTCTTTTATACAGAGACGGTAATGATATACAATGCCTTTTAATTTCTTATTGCTATTGTGTAACGATATACGTGACAAACGAATACCAAATTTTAAGAAATATGTAAATTTTTTTACCCTTTCAACAAAGTTTAATTGGGGACATTTTTTTTTAACAATCAATGTCGCCACACCATTTTATGAAATTGTCAACGGATTAAAATGTGACGAGTGAACTTGCTCTTAGTGATATAAGAGTAGTCCTAATCAAACGTTACCTTATTGCTATCTTAGGTTAGGAAATTGGGAAAGTGTACAAAAAACATAAGCGAGACCAGTTTAATTGTGTAGAAGAAGGGTGGATTGTACAATTTCTCTAAATCACGGGAGGTCTTCTGTAATTAAACAAATTTGAATATAAGCAACGGAAGCGTCATTAATCTTGTGAGGTTCCTGAGTTATCCCCTCGGACGATCGGAGCTGCGAAAATGGGGAAGAAAGCAAACGGAGAAGAACATTCCCTTGGAGAAGAAGCAATTCGTCTGAGAATCCTCGCGGAGAAGAAGTTCAACTCCTCCGACCTCATCTCCGCCCTAAAATACGCCAATCGAGCCTACAGCCTTTGCCCTGGCGCTGACGGTGTCGCCGAAATGGCCACCGCCTTCCGTATCCTCCACTCCGCTTCTACAACGCCTGAATCCGACCCTGACTGGTATAAAATCCTTGACCTAGAGCCTTTCTCTCACATTAATTCCATAAAAAACAAGTACAAGAAGCTCGCTCTAGTTCTTCACCCGGATAAGAACTCTCTAGAAGCCTCCGACGAAGCTTTCAAGCTCGTTAATGACGCGTTTCAGGTGCTTTCTGATAAGGTTAGTAGGAAGGAGTATGATACGAAGCTTAGGGTTGCGTTACAGGCGGCGGTTGCGGAGGAGGTGGAATTCAATGAGATGACGGAAAATACGTTTTGGACGATTTGTTCGCAGTGTCGGTCGCGTAATGAGTTTGATAGGAAGTACATTGGGCAAAGTTTGGTTTGCTCTAGTTGTAGGAACAGCTTTAAGGCTGTTGAGGTTTTAGATGAAGAGAGTGGTAGGAGGAGTTGTAGAACCAGGGTTAGCAGTGACATTAGGGCACAAAAGAGGAAATTTAGCAGTGTTGATGATGTGTTGCAGAGGTCTGATGGAAAGTCCAAGTTGAAGGCCATGAATGGGAGCCCTGGAGAAGGGAAAGACGGGAAAGAAATGACTTTAGCAGAAATGAGAATGAAATTGAAGAAGAAGAAATCAAAAATTAGGGAAGAGAATAAGAAGGAAGAGAGGGCATTGATATTGAGAAATGAGGATATGGAGGTGATGAAAGTGGAGGATTCAGACTTCTATGATTTTGATAGGGATAGAACTGAGAGGAGTTTCAAGCATGGCCAAGTGTGGTCTATATATGATGACGATGATGGAATGCCAAGGCATTATGGGTTGATAGAGGAGGTTGTTTCGGTGAATCCATTTGAGGTGAAAATGAGCTGGTTGAATCTTCAAAACAATGATGATCAGAACTTGATATGTTGGGAGAAAGCGGGGTATCATGTATCTTGTGGGAGATTCAAGGCTTATAGGAAAGACACAATTAATCTAGTGAATGTTTTCTCCCATGTGGTTAAGTGTGATAGAGTTGCCAGAGAACTCTATAGGATTTTTCCTCATAAGAGTTCAGTTTGGGCCCTGTACAAGTTAGAAGAGTTGACAGAAGGGAGAATCTCTTCTAACAGGCATTATGAAGTTGTTGTGTTATTGACAAGCTATAGTGAGGCGCATGGAATCAGCATGATTTATCTTGAGAAGGTTGATGGGTTAAAGACGGTTTTCAGAAAGAAGGAATCCGGCCATCATGCTGTTAGGTGGATTGAGAAATGTGATTTCAGGCAGTTTTCACACCAAATTCCGGCTAGGAAGCTTTGTGATGAAGATGTCCCTGATCATCTGAAGAACTGCTGGGAACTTGATCCTGCTGCACTCCCCCCACATTTGCTGGCAGCTAAATCATTTTCCTGATTATATGGTTGCTCGTGGCTAATACAGGTGATAAACCCAGTTTCCGTTAATGTTGGCTTTGATCTAAGATGTTTATGAACTTCCTGAATATATGATTTCTTTTGTTATCTCTGAATAGGTAGGCCTGTTTTTTTCTGAAGAACTTGATTAGTGATATGAATCATATACCACATCTCAGACTAGGAGGCTTTTAGTTTGGCTTTTTAATTTGTGAAATTTCAGTGATAATCATGAATGTTTACACTCGGCTATTCTAGGGTTTTCAATTTCAAAATAAATCTGCTGACTGTATTCATGACAGAAAATATAGATGGAAGGGTGGTGAAAGTAGTAAAATGCTTATCTTTGGCAGTTGAAATAACTACTGTTCTTGTAGCTCTCTTGTCAACCCTTAGTTATCTGAGGGGAAGGTGGACAGGAAATGCTCATCTTTTGTGCTGGCTATTCTTGCAGGAATTGTGGTAATTAATATCGATGAGGTAGCAATGTAGCATATTATTAGGGAAGATGATGGTCAGAAAATGCTCATCTTTTGTAGCATTTATCATCTTTCTGAAAAGGCAATCTAGAGGATGATGAATCAAAGGCAAACGTCCACGTTGAAGTAGATATAAGACGATAAAGAGGGTTGAAAAGCATCCGAGCGTACTCCTGATGTGCTAAAAATATGTGTTTTGCCTTTTGTGTCCACACGTTCATGTCGGCACGAAAGCCAACTTATTTTTGTGCCTGGTAAATTTTGCACATATTATTATCTTTAAATGTACCAGTATTCTGAAATAGTATGCACGCCAATGGATGTACTTGCACTGGACTGTTCAGCTAGAGATTTGTCTAGTACTGCTTATGTTCCTTGTAGCTTGTCGCCCTTTACTTCAGTTTCGGGTTTCAGTTACTACCATCTCCTGCTCTCGACTTTCATGTTTTCTTCATATACCTACCATCCCTGGAGATTGGGTTTGACTTTGTGTACAGTTTGAAATGTGCAGTTTATCAGTTTGAAACATGCGTAGTGTTTGTCCTGGTGTGATGGCTGTATGATTTGAAGATGAACTTCAGAAGACTTTGAAATGGCTTTTGTTCAATGGTTTGGTATAAGCAAGCCTTTACTTCTACTTTTGATCGAGTTCTATCAAGATTCATCCTGTTTTTTTTTCCCACAATCTATTTGCAGACTCTAATTTTCAGGATTCATCATCCAAGAAAGAAAGGATTGTTCTAATATTCAAACTTTAGAACAACGGTTATAATTATGATCGTTCGAATGGAACATCGGAGAATGATAGGACTTCAGCTAAAGCCATAGACTTATGATAGAAAGAAGCAACAATATGATTAAGTTAATCAGATTTAATTTAATAAAGTTATATTTAAATTAAAAGAAATAAAGTTATTTAATCAGATTTAATTTAACAAAGTTATATTTAATTTAATAGAAATAAAGTTATTGGAGTACAATTTGATACGAAGAATTTGTATAAATACTGTTACAAAAATCCATCTACAATTGTATTTGACGCAAAAAAAACTTTGATCGTTACGATTAAGCTTTAATGATATTCCATTAAGGTGGTTGGAGGGACACATGGTAGACAGATCTAGGGTTCTCTCTTCCAACGTCGTAGATGATTGCCTTCTCAAATTCCATCATGCAAGTATGAATTGAAGCGTATCTAGAATCGAGCGGATAGAGATGTATTTTCAGTATACTTGTGAAATCTTATCCTCGTACTTTTACAAACACAAAATAAGTTGTAATCCAATCTAAAAATTAAAAAAATGGAGATATAAAATCATAGGATCCATCCGAAATCTAAAAAAATCTTCCAAAAAATACCACTAATCAGACACTTGATCCTCTGAAATTTTAAACCCTAAACTGCTTCGACGACCATCGCAGTGGTGTATCACTCCAACTCCCTATAGTTCGATAATTGAAGCTGAGAAATTCACGTAATTGACGGAAAATAACCAAAAATCGTAGATGAGGTGTGATATTTTGAGTCATATAAATGGACTATCATTATCTTTATCATGTGGACCCAATATAGTCCATAGTTCTACTTTCAACTTCATATCATATATACATAAAAAAAAAAGAAAAAGAAAAAGAAACTGAACTCCTTTCAGGTAAGCCGAGCCAGAGTCCAACCGCCACTCGCCACTCATCAGCCGCCTGCGTAACTCACAGTAATACCTTGTGAAATTACCAACAAGCCCCTCCATCCAATATTCTTCCAATGCAAAGGCAACTATTTATAGGAGGGGCTTATTCGGTACACAGCTCTCTACTGAACAGCCCTCACTTTCTCCCTCTTCCCTTTTTCCTTACTCCGGCGAAGCAGTTCAGAAGCAGAGAGCGAAACCGTAGTTGTAGGATTAGGGAGATGCCTTGTGCTTCTGGTCCAACTGTCATTGGCAATTCCTGTAAACTGTCTGAGGCCTCTTTCTTAGCCTCGCTCATGCCGAAGAAGGAGATCGGCGCCGATCGATTCCTCGCTTCTCATCCCGAATACGATGGACGTGGCGTCATCATCGCTATCTTCGGTCAATTTGATTCAACTTCTCTTTTCTATTCAGTTTTAGTTTTGATTCGTTTTTTCTGGATGTTAGTTAAATCGTGATCTCGTTCTACGATTGCATGCGACATCGGTTTTTAATTGTTAGTTAGTAGGTGTGGTGCGGCTTATTGTATATAATGTCACATTTGAGTGCGGTAGGACTTAGGAGGAGGATTTTTGTACATTGCAATTTATACTAGTGTAAATGTGATCTCGTTTTATATTGTGCTGGATGTTAGCCAATTTGTGAATCGTGATTCGATTCGGTGTATGTGTCTGCATGCGGTAGAATCTTAATTGCAATTGATATTAAAATCTGTTTGATGCTTCGATTTTCCTGTTTCCTTGTTTTTGTACATTGCTTTTGTTTATAGTGTATACGACAAATGTATATGCTTAGATTGTCATTTTGCTGAAGCTATTGTCTTTTCCTTCCCAGATTCTGGCGTGGATCCTGCTGCAAGGGGATTGCAAGTAACTTCGGATGGGAAGCCCAAAGTACTGGATGTTCTTGACTGGTACTAAAACCGTTAGATTTCTTCCAGAAATATCACTTTAATTCTATTTTATTGTTTACGAGTCTCTTTTTGTCACAAAGATGAAATTAGTTAAACTTTTCGTAAGTACTTTATGCTTTATTGACATGCAATCGGTTGCTCTTTTCTACAGAAAAATAGTTTGTGTTAGCATAAGGATTAGTGGATAGTAATCATAACCAACTGATATGGAGATCCTATTAATTACTAGATTTGTTTGCTTGTGATGAGAACTATCCTGTAAGAAGATTCGATGTCCATAATCTGATTTAAAGTTCACCTTTGTGTTGTTTCTAGTACTGGAAGTGGTGATATTGATACGTCAACTGTGGTGAAGACTGATAAAGATGGACTTATTCATGGAGCATCAGGTTCAAAACTTTTTATTATTTACAACTTGTTCTCTTTCTAGTAAGTTCAGACCTAAATTTTTTTTAAAGATTGGTGAAAATCCAACCTATGTGTGTATTTCTGGTTTATGCCGAAACAAGAGTGGATTCCCAACTTGTTTATTTATTCCTGCTAAACTTCAAGCCTCTGTCTGGCTGCAGTCATGTGTATGTAGTGCAAAATTATATTACTGGTTAAGGTTTTGGATCATCCACTTTAATTAGGGGTGAGTCTGTTGTTGTAACTAACTTATACCTCAATCTCAGAAATTAATGCTATCAGATTATTCGAGTAAAGTTTGTGATGCTGATGTAAATCTTTTTCGAGTAGAAAATCTTCATCAGGCTTTTTTAACTACTCATCTTTCCTATCATTCCTGCACATGCTATACTGCCACCAAGCTGGTTCATACCAGATCCATTTTATTTTTTATCATATATAGGAGCATTGCTGGCTGTTAACTCCTCATGGAAGAATCCTTCCGGTGAATGGCATGTTGGCTGTAAATTTGTATATGAGCTTTTTACGGACACATTGACTTCTCGTCTAAAGGTATGTTTCTAATTGACTTTTTGAGTAATAAAAGTATTGCTACTTGTTATGTTCGCTTTCTGTACCTTCTGTATGTAGCTTCTCGTTCAAGCATTTTCCTTTTGACTTCTGTTCAGAAAGAGAGAAGGAAGAATTGGGATATAAAGAATCAAGAAGCAGTAGCAGATGCTGTGAGGAAGGTTCATGAATTTGATCAGGTCCTAATTAATTGTACTACATTATCTTTCAATACAGTATATTTGTAAGCACTACCAGATAGGGTTTAATTGCGGGCATAGATTGTTTAGGACCGAGTATGAGTAAGTTCTAGCATCAGATAGTGTATAATGTGACCTATGTTGACACGTACTTTGAGCCCTTGTTTGGTTTGTTTATTTTTGACAGAGTTATTTCTCTTAATTCTATATCAGAAGCATCCTAAGGTGGAAGATCCAGAACTGAAAAGGGTACGTGAAGACCTCCAGAACAGAGTAGATATCCTGCGGAAGCAAGCAGAGGTATACTTCAAGATTCTATATTGTGTCTCAACATTTTCAATTTTTTGTACTTTGTATAAAAAGCATGACCATAAATTTCAGACCTACGATGACAAAGGACCAGTAATTGATGCTGTGGTATGGCATGATGGAGAATTATGGAGGGCTGCCGTTGATACTCAAAGCCTTGAGGATGAATCAGGCCAAGGAAAACTTGCAGACTTTGTTCCTCTTACTAATTACAGGTGTGCTGATATCCTTTTTACGTTTCGTTTACAGTTGGAACAGTTCTGATGCTTTTTCCCCCTGCTCATTAATTATTATGTGAAGTCCAGAGTCCAACTATTATGAAGGGCTGTGCAAGGTAGGGGATTTTTGGTAGATTCATCTTTATTGTGAAGAAAGACTCTTCTTTTGTATAAGGATAGCAAGTGAGGGTGTGGTGTCTGTGATCCATTAACTTTTATTTAAATGGAATATTTTATCTTGAGCCTGGTTTCTTAGAGCTCTGGAAACTTCTGGAAATGATTCTTACAATTCAACATTTTGTCCAGGTCGGGCCTTTCCCTCATTAGCTTGTTAGTTGGTGTTTGGAATAGCTACAAGCTGCTGATTATCATCTTGAATGCAACTCTTTATCTTCATTTTGTGTAAATGGTAGCCAACACTATTTTTTTGTTATACACTCTTATCTTTGAATTCTCAGAAGCTGATGTTTTGTAGCTCACGATTCTTGTAGCAAAGATCCTTGTAAAACATTGACAACTAATTCAATGAAGTAATTTCCAATAGTTCTTGCACATGAGAGTTTGCATGCCTTGTGAGGCCAATATCTACCACATCATCTTGTCTTGAAGCCCAATCTCTACATCTCTTCTATCTTTTGTCGCAGGATTCGGCTTGGACAATTCTTTTACCCAATATTCATCATACTCCCATTTGTTACTTTCTGCAAGCAAAGTTTTTTTATTCTATTAATTCATGAATGCCTTCTGAATTATATAATACTGATAAAATATTGAAGATATATCATATAACCTTCCTCATCTGTCTACTATTTTCATTTTAGGAGGATATTCCAACTTTTTCGTTGTTGTTGACGTTATTTGATTAGTATGATTTAAAAATAGTTGTAATGCAAGAATAGCTAATATTATCCAGCAATAGTATTTTGTTTGATCTTATACACCAACTGTTGCAGGATTGAACGGAAATTTGGCATATTTAGCAAACTGGACGCTTGTTCATTTGTGGCTAATGTGTATGAAGATGGAAATATCTTAAGCATTGTCACAGATAGTTCTCCCCATGGAACTCATGTTGCTGGCATCGCAACTGCCTTCCACCCTGAGGTAGTGTTGTAGCCGGAACTAGTCGCATCTCTTGAAGTTGGCATTCTTCAAATAATCCATAGTCTAAATGTGATTATGAAATGAAACATTCACTTAGGAACCCCTCTTGAATGGAGTTGCACCTGGGGCTCAAGTTATATCATGCAAGATTGGTGATTCTCGCTTAGGTTCCATGGAGACAGGGACAGGGTTGACTCGAGCATTAATTGCTGCAGTGGATGTGAGTTGTCACTCAATATGTTGAGAACTTATAATGTGGTTTTACTTCATTGTTGTTATTTGGCTTTCTTAAAAAACTTGATAGCTCACTGCCAGGAAGTGTAATATCATTTTAAATTGCTAAGATATTATGGTAATTAGTAAATCGAATGGAAAAGTGGCATGCCTAATCTCAAAGGGACAGCAGTACTCCTGATTGTTTTATTGCCTTTCAGGGTCCCTTGTGAGAGTTTTAGTCTATGACTCTATTCCTAAATCTGTTCAATTTCTAGCCGACAAAGCCAATTGTTACTAATTTATTTCCTCTTCTCGTTTTTCTGAAGGAAAAGAAGTTTGAAATCTAAGCAGCATCTTTTGGTTCTTTGTAGTAATTGGATTTCTCATTAGTCTATTTCACTATTGGTGCCTTTTGTAACATCATATGTCCTTTAATCATATGATATATTGTATGAACACAATAGAAGACTGTTATGAGATATATTATCAATCTTGACCTTGATTGCAATTGCATATTGCTAATGTTACTAATGGTACTTGCAGCATAAATGTGATCTCATCAACATGAGCTATGGTGAGCCAGCAATGCTCCCAGACTATGGCCGTTTTGTTGACCTGGTTAATGAGGTGATTCTTTAGTTGACAAATCAAAGTCTTATCTTACTTTACACTTCAAGAAAAGTGGCCAAAAATAAGGTTATTTGATTTTAGTAAAAGTTATATGGATACAACAAATTATTACTAACAATAAAAGCCGTCGTAATACAAAGCAAGCAAATCAACCAAATATGACATGTTTTAGTATGAACGTTTATTTTCTACTCCATGATTTTGATAGGATCCACTAAGATTAAGAATCTCACTTTCAGGAAATTATGTTGAAGGATCTCCAATGCTTTTTATTATATGAAAATGTTCTCAGCAAACTTACGGTAGGCAACTAGCCTATAAATAGGAGAAGACTTGAACTAAAGTACTAAACATTCTGAAATTGGGACTAAACCACTTATAACCCTCTAACGACTTCTAAATAGAAGATAACCCACTGGTGACTAACCTAATATTAGAAAAATGACTATTAATAATATCAGGTAACAGATGAATTGATGAGATATTAGAGACTTCTTTTGATCCCCAAGGCTCTCTGCACCCGTGGCTCCCTGAGTCCTTACTAAAGTAAGTCTTGAGAGGTGTTGGAACCGTATCAGATTTGTTGGACATTTCATACCAAATGAAGACCCTAAATAGTTTATATAAAGGGTTGACATGTTCATATTCAGCTTAAATGTGTCATTTCTAGTCAATTGTTTCTCATGTGCTCTATAGCAGAATCAGACAGTTTTCGTTTTGGTAAAAGCAACCAGGCTGATTGCAAACTTATAAGTAATTATTATTAGCCTAGCTACCGTACATCCTAATAAGTTCCTCTCCCAATATCTCCTTTCCTGAAGTAGGACAGGAATTACAAATTTCTATCCGAGGGATTATAGCTAATCTTGTCCGTTGGCAATACCCAAGCTGTTGGCTTCTCTAAAAATAGTAAAATTTAAAGTATTGTTTATTGGTTGACTTGCAGGCATTGTAGTTAAGCCATACCATCACCATTTATACTGTTTGGCCAAGTTTCCTACTGTTTTTTTTATCGTACTAAATGACTTAGATAGTATTTTTGCTAAGCAAATCTATTTTGCTTGAAGTAGGTTGTAAACAAGCACCGCTTGATATTTATCAGCAGTGCTGGAAATAGTGGGCCATCACTGAACACTGTTGGCGCACCGGGAGGCACCAGCTCAAACATAATTGGGATTGGTGCTTATGTTTCTCCTGAAATGGCTGTAGGAACTCATAGTCTTGTTGAGGGTCCGAGTGAGGGGCTTGAATACACATGGTATTCTTAAATCTTTTGTTCTTGTGTGATTACTACTGAAAAATGTCTTGTCGTGTGATTACACGTTTGAGGACATGATATGCAGGTCTAGTCGTGGGCCAACCGCTGATGGTGATCTTGGTGTCTATATAAGTGCTCCTGGGGGCGCTGTGGCTCCTGTCCCCACCTGGACCCTCCAAAGTCGAATGCTCATGAATGGAACATCAATGGCATCTCCATGCGCTTGTGGAGGAGCTGCATTGGTTGTTAGTGCAATGAAGGTATTCATGAAGTCTCTTTTATCTGGTTGGTGTATCATAATACTGTTGTAGATGGTACTTTTTTACTTCGAGTATCTTATGCCTTTTTACAGGCAGAGGGTATTGATGTCAGCCCATATACTGTGAGGAAGGCTCTTGAAAACACATGTTCACCTATTGGTGGTTTGCCAGAAGATGTACTGACCACAGGAATGGGGCTTATGCAAGTTGACAAGTAACTATTGTTCCAGACTGAAGTTGCCCGTGTAAATTTTGCAAATTATTTTAGGGCCATAATTCACATTTTTTTATTATCTCTTCCTTCAGAGCGCTTGAGTATGTCAGACAATACAAAGAGACTCCCATTCAGTATGTCGTCAAAGTCAACATATCTGGAAAATCAGGTAACTTTCCTTTTCTCAATGTTTTTTCCTCTTCCTTAGGCATTTCTTGCTGATGCTTCCTAAAAGCTGTAATAATCACTGTTTTCCGATTTTGGTTTCAAGCCTTTTATTCTGTTTATATGTGCAATTTTCCTTATTAATTGTGGCTACTTTCTTGCAGCACCTAACTATCGTGGTATTTATTTGAGAGAGGCTAGTGTTTGTCGACAATCTTCTGAGGTTAGAGAGCTGCATTGGCAATTCATTGTGTCCTTTTATTTGTTCTTAATTTTTTGTATATGCAGATTGTATGCATGAATCTGCTAAAGATTCTTGCATTTTTGTCACCAAAAGTTTTCATTTTTAAATGTTACTGTTACTACTTGGTATATTAGGTTGTTGTTTAGTTATAATGCCATAACGGTATCCTTAAAAACTGGAAAACATCTTGATATATATTTCATATCATAATTTTGTTAAAACTTACCTTTTTCCTTCTAGGAAACAAATATGACAGCCTTACTATATCTTGTACTTTCTCTTAGATTTTTATTTGATACTTTTTACAGTGGACTGTGCAAGTTGAGCCAAAGTTTCATGATGATGCAAATAAGTTAGATCAATTATTTCCGTTTGAGGAGTGCATTGAGTTGCACTCCACAAATGAGACTGTTGTGAGAGGCCCTCAGTATCTTCTTCTCACTCATAACGGTCGTAGCTTCAAGTTAGTGACTCCAATTCTTTTGATCTTGGTTTATTAGTTTTATACTTCATCGCTGTTGAATGTGTGCAAATTTCCTGGCTTTCTTTAACTTTATGCTGATTTTGATCATCTTTGCTGGAACTTTTGATATGTATGAAAGTAACATTATATGCACATATTGTTACTAACTATTTTTCTTTGATGCAAATATGAAATTTTGTATCTTCCCAGTTCCCATGGAGGTTTTGCCTTTCACTTGAAGTACCTCGTTATAATGATGACATGGTCAATCTATTTTTAATATATATTTTATTCACGAGACCTTTCAATAAGAAACTGCTAAAATATTTACATGAACTCGCTATGGCAATACTTGTACGAATTGAAATACCACAGGAGCCAAGGACTTAAAAGTCAAAACCTCCATAGAAAGATACAAATATATAATTTTGGATCGTCTTTGCTTCATAATCATGTCCCCAGAAGCCAAGGACCTAAAAGTCTTCCGGATTGTATTCATCACTTCCATCTAAGGAAATATTCTCATACCTTTTTTCCCCTCACAGCCATCACAAACCAGGTGAGGTTACCAGCTTCCAAGATGCATGCCTCTATGCTATTAAAAGAGTTTAGCCTATCGGTGGACATTGCATTCAGTGCTTAGTGGTTTTCGAAATTTTGTAAACGAAGTTCAAGTGTTCTTGATTTTCATACAAGCACCTCCCTAACCCAGTTTATGTGGCTATTCTTTTGATGGAAGAGGCAATGCCTTTTTTTATAATTAGATTGGTAAATTTAATTCCAAAATTGTATCTTCAGCAACTCTGCTACTTGTGAGATCATTATCATATTCAGAGTCGTATGCCGTTCTTGCTAGTGGGTATTCACCATCCAAAATGCATCATGGATGTTAGAACATAGACAAGAATCATAGTTATAGGTCTTCAGGAAGTACAAGGGTTGAACTCAGTTCTATTCTCATCAAATCATCATACTGGGATGGTGCCAATTTTTATAAATTTTCTTCATTGAGGGGACATTTGCCACCCTTTTTTCATTTTCTACTTCTTTGTTCAAATCTGGTATCCACCAAGAAGAATTTTGAGTGGTAAATATTCCAGTTACATTCATGCTCTACTTGCATTATTAATCTGAATGTGCTTTGACTCATTTCTTCAACAGCATCATTGTAGATCCTACTAATCTCGAAGACGGATTACATTATTTTGAGTTGTATGGAATCAATACCAAAGCATCGTGGCGTGGCCCCGTTTTCAGAATTCCTGTGACTATCACAAAGCCCATGGTTGTGAAAAGTAATCCACCTTTGGTTTCATTTTCTGGATTGAAGTTTACTGCAGGTAAACAGACTCTGTTGGTGCTATTTGAAATTACTCACCAATGTTTAATATATTAATTTTGTCTTATTAATGCAAAATTTCAGAAACTGTGCTTGTTGTTTTAATTTTCTTTTAGTTGACTAGACTGAGTTTGTATTGGTGAAATGACCAATTGCTTAAGTTACCCTTGGTGAAAACATATTTAATGATGTCAAAAGAAATGGGAAGTACATTGAAAATTTCCTTAAAAGTTATGATATTGGCTTTTTACGATGCCATTACTAATTTCATCAAGGTGTTACATGTACAAGTAAGTTGAAAGGAAAAGTTTGAATATATGGGGCGTTATTGAACAATTAGTCAGTATACATTTTAAAATTATGATCTCAAAACATTTTCTGTACTTGTGTTCTTTAACAAGTGTGAGATATGTTCTGTATGGCCTGATGTTGGTTTATCAGATTTCACCCTGCTTTTGAACAATCATGGCAATGTGATTGCTATGATTTGTAGTTGGACGGACCACCCTAACTGTGAACATTGATGTAGGGCTGGAACCACCATAGGCACTAGTGCATCTGTTTGCTCATGTTTCCCTTATCTATGCATCTATCTTCATAAACAAACTAGTTCTCACCGTGGTTGTGTATTTTGATTAACTTGATTTATTATACATGTGCAGAAGTGATTTGCTATAGATGTTATGGATAATGGGTATATGGGAATGTTCTTATTTGAGGTGTTTTTGCTTTTCCCAGGCCACATAGAAAGGCGATTCATAGAGGTACCTCGTGGTGCCACATGGGCTGAGGCAACTATGACGGCTTCGGGGTTTGATGTTGCTACAAGATTCTTTGTTGATACCGTACAGGTATTCCCCCCGCGACCCAGTTGGCTAAGTCATCTTTAAGCAGCATGTACTGGGAAACTCATCTTTGTTACTTCTGTTTCCTAATCTCAAATGCAGATTACTCCATTAAAGAGGCCTATCAAGTGGGAGAATGTTGCCACATTCTCATCTCCATCTGCTAAAGCTTTTGCCTTTAAAGTAGAGAGTGGTCGAACTCTTGAATTAACTGTAGCTCAATTTTGGTCAAGTGCAAGAGGAATTAATGAAGACGCTATAGTGGATTTTGAGGTAAAATAAGTAGGCCACAGACAAAGCAATGCTGTCTCTCATGTCAAGTTTATGTTTGAAGTCCATATTTCTTATGCCAATATCTCATATGGTGACTTCTGTATCTTTTCGGGTGATCCTTTTAGAAATGAGGGGTTAGTTTATACCCTTCAAATCAGAGCTTGTTGCTTTCTGTTGGTCTTATATGAATTCATTTTTCATCTTTCTTTTTTAGAATTTCGCATGCTATAAACAATTAACCTTTACACGAGTCAACACTTTGACAACCTCTCTTCCAGTAGAAGGAAAATTGTAGATAAAATTAATCATGAGTCCATGACTACCTCTTGTACAAGGAATCTAAAACACAACAATTGTTTGAGATCCTTTTCAGTTTCTGAAAATTCTTGTTGATCCAGATACTGACCAATTAATTTTATTTGCAGATTGAGTTTCATGGTGTTAGTGTAAACAAGGAGGAAATCATGCTGGACGGGAGTGAAGCCCCAGTTAGAATTGAAGCATGGAGTTTGCTATCTGAGAAACTTATTCCATCTGCTACTCTACAAAAGGTAAGCTGCGGGTAATAACAAAGTCAACTCACTAGGTTTAAATGTGTTGATTTGTGCATAGACTTGGACATTAATCATTCACAAATGTATCCCTTACAGCCATTCTTTTGGGTTTTATATTGTAGGTTCGGATTCCCTACCGTCCATTTGAGAGTAAGTTCCGAACTCTCCCAAGCAGCCGAGATCGTCTACCTTCTGGCAAACAGACTCTGGCACTGACTTTAAGGTGGCTGCCTTTTTTTTTTTATATTTGAACTCCTTTCTTTTACTGCACGTGGTCTCAACTGTTCCTTGTACCTACTGCAGTTACAAGTTCAAACTAGAGGAAGGAGCAGAAATAAAACCCCAAATCCCATTATTGAATGATCGCATCTATGACACTAAATTCGAGTCTCAATTCTATATGATTTTGGATTCAAACAAGGTATTTTGTCTCCTTTATCTGGTCTCATTCTTTTGATGGTATTGTCTTTTTCAAACTCACACGAGTAACGAATAAAAGTTTTTAAACTTAGGAAAGAGTCATTCGTTGAAGCTTAAAATGAAGGCTTCACATTCTTACTACATACAAAAAATGCCAGTTATAAATAAACATTAAAAATTTAAAAAAAAAGTGAAACAAAACAGATTTCACCTTTGCACTCAAAAGCCTCTTTAAAATGTGAGGTTGGTTAGCGATTTCCATATGTGAGAAGTGTTTTCAGGACATCCCTACACATTTTTCAATTATCAATATCAGCTTATATTTCACATGTACATCTAGCTTTTCAGCATCAAGCTTGCATTTTGATTTTCTCACCCTTGTGATTTTTGCCTGTACAGCGTGTGTATGTTATGGGGGATGTCTATCCAAAATCAACGCGACTCCCGAAGGGTGAATTCACGTTGCTTCTTTATTTAAGGTGAGAGCCCTGTCTCAAGATAGTTTTTTACTATTTCCGTTAATTTTACTATATGTTATGATAATTAATGGTGTGTTCTTGAACCCAAAAAATAATTGATGTGTTTGCTGCTGTATGCTGTAAGTTATGATAAATAATCGGTTAAATATTCTTCTGAATTTGTTTATAGCCTCCCGAACTAACTCTCGGTATGAAAGTCTTGTCCATTTTAAAAGTTGTACTCCTGTTTCAGGCATGATGATGTCCAAATATTGGAGAAGATGAAGTCTCTTGTGTTGTTTATTGAAAGGAATTTGGAAGATAAGGTAGCATTCCTTCCTCTGTTCCAAAGAGTTTTATTTCCTTGCAATAAATACATGATCGCTTGCATTCACGGTCACAGTTGCACCAGAATGATCCATGAACATACTTGCAGCAAAAGATAAAATCAAGCTTATTTCTGTCTTTCATGAAATTCTGTTATTTAGACCACTCTAAATTGCCTCCATCTTTTCTGTTTTAACCTAAAGCTACCTAAGATGTATAAATGATAGTAAAAGGTGAGTGAAATATCAGTTTGTCGATTATCAATCTTTTGTAGCAAAGGGTTACTACAGTTCTAAATTCACTTATAACTGCTGAGTAAAATCAACTGGAATAAGCTTCTAACACCATATTTCAGCACGCAAAAATTGTACCAGATTCTTAGGGAGGATAAAGAAGATTTCAAACATATATTGGTCAACTGTAGAGGAATAATTGTGTTTTATAATTTCATTTGGGAAGTCTTATACTTATCAGTGGGAAGGGAGAAAGTAGGGAGAGGAATATGATGTGTTGTTATTTCTGTGCCAAAGTTGCTTTCTATTAGAGCTCGATCAAGAAGCTTTGCATTGTATACACCAGTCCTCTAAAAAACGATACCACGTGCACTATATATCTTGTCTGTTGGCTGGATTTAGACTAGGGGGGGAATATTTTGTGTCATTTAGTAAGAAATTTTTGGTTATTGGAATTAAATTCTTGTTGTGGAAAGCTGACATCCATAGTTTCTGTGTCATTTTTCAATACAGGAGAAAGTCCGTTTAAGCTTTTTCTCACAGCCAGATGGCCCTGTGATGGGAAATGGTAGCTTTAAGACATCCTCTTTAATTCCCGGGTACACACTAAACCATTCAATGCAACTTTTCTTTGGAATTTGTTCATTTATCTGGTTCATCATTCTTCCAAGCTGATCCTATTCATTTTGCAGACTGAATGAAGCTTTTTATGTGAGTCCACCAACCAAAGATCAGATTCCCAAGGTATTATCATGCTGTACTGTTTTTTTTTGTGGTAACAAGTTCCAGTTTCTGACTTGATACCTTCTGCAGAATTGTCCAGAGGGATCTGTGTTGTTTGGTGATATAACGTATGGAAAACCCTCCCAGCAAGGAAATGGAAACGGTTCACAAAAGAATCCTGCCTCTTACCAAATATCTTATGTTGTACCTCCAAACAAGGTTGGTAAAATTATTAAATATGAATGGTTTTAAGCAATTAAAAAGTTGATGATTGGTGGTGTGATTATTCTATGTTTACAATCTATAAATGGCTGTTTCTCTGATTTAGAATGACAAAGAAAAAGGAAAAGGGTCACCTGCAGCATCTACCCAAAGTGTGGCCCAGCGACTAGAGGAAGAGGTAACTGCCTTATTTCTATTAATTTAGCATTTCTATATGTGTCAGTTACTCAGTTGCAAGTTAGATGGTTTGTCCATATACATTACTTGTTTATATGAGTTCACCCCGGCATTTGATTAATTATGGGCATCAACTGTTGCTGCTGCTGGTGCAGTAAATTCAGTATTGAGTCTTTGATGTCTATTTCTTTGATTTACTACTTTTGTTCATAGTGAAGCATGATAAATATGCTCTGCTCAGGGTTTTGGATCGTTGAGAATGTTTCCCAGAAGACTGACTCAAGCAGATTGTCTGCTGAAGTGCTGATGCTTCTGTTATTCTTTTGCTTGTGCATTGTTTCTTCAATAGTTCTGAACAGAGATTTTAAGTTTGCGCTTTTCACCCATCAGTAGTTTTTTTTTAATGTTACTAAATCTAGTAATTGATGCTTGCTCAGGTCCGTGATGTTAAAATAAAAGTCTTGACTAGCCTGAAGTTGAATAATGAAGAAGAGAGTGCAGAATGGAGAAAATTATCAGCATCGTTGAAGGTGAGTTTATGTTGCTTAGTTCAGTAGTCTTCTGACCCGGTTTCTTGGAATTCTCGACTATGTTATATTTTCCTCATAATTTACGGCTCAGGCAGTTTTAAAATTGTATGGTAATCCTGAGTTTTCTGCCGGTATTTGTGCTCTTGCAGAGTGAATATCCAAAGCACACTCCGCTTCTCGCTAAGATCTTAGAGGGTTTCCTCTCTCAGAATAATGCTGATGACAAAATCCACTATTACGAAGAGGTAAATTTGATATCATCTGTTAATTTATTCTGTAAAATCAATATCAGGGAAAAAAAAAGAAAAGAAGCAGCAGTTAATGTACGTTAAGAGAAGACATATTGAAGTACTACAAGCTCACAATCAGTAAATGCTCTCCCTTTTTCGTATCTTCTTCTGCAGGTTCTTCTAGCAGCAAACGAGGTAATTAATAGTGTTGATAGAGACGAGTTAGCAAAATCTCTTTCACTGAAAGTTGATCCAGAAGATGACGAATCAGAGGTAAATGTTTGTATGAAACAAAACAAGATGCAATAGTTTTCGTTTCTGACTCTCATACTCCGCCTCTGTTCCTTCTTCTGATAAAATACAGAAAAACAAGAAACAGATGGAGACTACCCGAGACCACTTAGCCGACGCTCTTTATCAAAAAGGGCTTGCACTATATGAACTTTCCACTTTGAAGGTTATTTTATTGAACTATGCCTCGTTCTTAGCATCTTCTTCACTTTTCAGTTAAAATAAAATTTGGTATGAGTCAATTGATATCAGTTGTTTAATGGCTATAGGGCGAGTCTAAAGATCCCGAGCCTGGTACCGAACAAACTTCAAAACCCAAAGAAGATCCTTTTGATGAAAACTACAAGGAGTTGAAGAAATGGGTTGATGTTAAGTCTGTTAAGTATGGGATGGCTACTGTGATTCACGAGAAGCGTCGTAACAGACTGGGAACAGCACTGAAGGTGAGTAATGAATTGCATGTTTTCTCTTTTTCCGCGGTTTTCATAATGTTTGCTTGCTTTAGGTATTGGATGGCATGATTCAATCAGATGAAGAATCTCCCAAGAGGAAATTCTACGACACGAAGCTTTCTCTGGTCGAGAGTATCGGATGGAAACACGTAGCGGCTCGTGAGAAAGAGTGGATGCTCATCCGCTTCCCCAGTATTGCACCTCTGTTTTAAGGATGAGTCTAAGCTGGATTTGCTTGCTGTGCGTTTTTTTAATCAAGATGATTAGTTTTAATTTATTGGATTATTTATGCTATCAGGATAAATAGGTGGTAAGTTGTCACCCAGCAATGCCGTTGCACATCAATAAAACGACAGTTTTAGCTTCGTTTTACTCTAATATGCTCGTTTCCTCATCTTAGGAGTTAAAAGCAATTGAATTTCATGTTGTTTTCTTAGAACCAACAAGTTTATTAACCTGAAGTTAAGAATCTAACTGGGAATTATGGACAATGGCCGGTTATGAGGTGAATGAGTTGAGTTATGATATGTTTATATCTGGCTCGTTTATAAACAAGTTGAGTGCGGACTTAAATTTTAACCAAGTGGGAAATATGTTTATACTCGATTTGTTAAAAGGTGAACGGCAGCTCACGTAACAGTCCTATGGTATTTCCGAGTTGGGTTTTGGCATGTTTATATTTAATCCACATCCTATTGTATTTTAGAGTTGGGTTTTGACATGTTTATCTTTAATCCGCATATAAACGAGTTGAACCCATTATAAATGTGCTTATATTTTCCTAGGTTAGAGTGAACTTGAATCTTATCTTCTAAGAGACATTTGAAGCTTTTTGGCTGAGCTATCCTGTTGAGTTTGGTTCTTATCTTCTGAAAAGCATTTGAAGCTTTTTGGCTGAGCTGTATCTTCGGGTAGTAGCAGAGGCTGTATCTTAGCTTGTGAAGTTGATTGTTGCAACCAAGAACCGTAGTGGCCATAGTGATACCCTACTTGCTCCTTGTCTTCCTCGTACCCACGGGCCACGGCTGGCCCGGCTATACGTCCATAAGGTCGTTTGAAAAGAAGTCCCAAAAATACTAGGCTCGATATGTTTTATAGGGGCAAAAAAATAATACAAGTAGACTTTTTTGATGTTTCCTCACTTCAGTTGTCCAAGGAGACCCAAGTTCGATCTTCCCCTTTGTTAAACTAATCTCATTTTTTCATTTTTTCGTAAGCGTAAGTATGATGATAAAGCAATGGTGATGGTTGTTTTAATAATCACGTTAATTCTCAACATGAATAGTCACATCTATATACCTAGTTGCATTAAAAATAGAAAAAGAACTCACTTCCCATAATTGGTAGTTAGTACTCACATTGGATGCTCGTGTAAGTTTCGTAATCACACGTTGAACTCACAATGTTGGTTAATATTACTTCTTTACTCCCTTTAAACACCCTCATTGATTTATAGTTATAATTTAACGTAAATTGATTCCGATAAGAGTATATACTTAGATGAATGAGGACTCTCTTTTGCCTGATGCATCCACATATCGATCTCTTGTAGGAAAGTTAAACTTCCTCACTCATAGCAGGCGTGATTTGTGCTTTGTTGTGCAGCACTTGAGTCAATTCTTACAGACACCTTGTTTTTCCCACATGGATGCACTTCAGCATACTCTCAGGTACTTACAAGGTACCATAGGACATGGTGTACTTCTCAATGGTTGTGAACAACCATCTCTTCTTGCATATACGGATTCAGATTGGGCAGCATGTCCCATCTCTCGACGTTCTGTTGGAGGATTTGTAATTCTCCTTGGTAATTCTCCAGTGAGTTGGAAGTCCAAAAAGCAATCAACTGTCTCCAAGAGCTCTGCAGAAGCTGAATACAGAGCAACGACCAATGTAGCAGCTGAAATCACATGGCTCATTCGTCTTCTTCATGACATTGGCATCTCCACTTCCCAACCGGTTAGTATCTACTGTGATAACAAATCAGCCATTCAGATTGCACACAATCTAGTATTCCACGAAAGAACGAAGCATATAGTGATACACTGCCATTTTACTAGAGACAAAATTATGGAAGGTCTTCTAGAACTCAAAACATGTACACACATCTAATCAGCTGGCAGATGTTCTTACCAAAGTCATTTCATCTACTCAACAAAATGACATGCTTACCAAGATTGGAATGGTTCCTTTCCAGCTTGCGGGGGTGATAAAAGTATATTTTTAGATGAATGAGGGCCTCTAGTTTGTAACAGAATTGGTATGACGTGTACTGATTGCATATGTGTATAAAAACTCTCTGTAAACAGATAACATAAAGTAATGTGATTGTTTTCATCTTCTTCTCAAAACAACTCTTTCCCTTTCTGTATTCATCTGGTTCACCTCCATTCTTTCATCACAAATTATAACAGATTCGATACTTTATTTTTTAGTAGTTTGAGATTTTTAAAATCAAAGTTTACAAGTTTCACGAATTATCTAAAGTTTTCCATAAATAAAGTGAAAATATGACAATTCTATAACGAGTAAAACTTCTCTATTTTAATATTAAGGTCGGTTTAGTGTAATTTTCCATTAATTTTCTCAAATAAGATTTTGCAGGAGTATAAATTCCGGAGACTGCCCACTCGGACAGCGTTCTCTCTGTCTCTTCATCCACAGTCCAACACCCCTCTCCTTGGTTTCTCAGTTGCCAATTCCCTCTATTACCGAATTCTCCAACACAAGCGATAAGGCTCTACTATGCTCCTTCATCTCTCCATTGCTCGCTTTTCCAAATCCTCTATCTCTCTTCTCTCTTTCAAACCCCAATTCCGCTCAATCTTCGCCAATTCGTCACACATTTCGACTGCTGTTCCATCCAATTTTGTTTGTTGCTCTTCCCTCAGCAGCGACCACAATTCCCTAGGTACGCTCTTCATTTCTTTTTTGTATCGGTTTGGTCAATTTGCTCGTGTTTCTGACCATTTTATGTAGGACGTTCAGCTACTAGTGTTGGTAGTGATGATAAGAATGTCGATAGCTTAGAAGTTTTGCAAGGAAAGGTTGAGGCTCTTGGGATCAAATGTGAAGTCATTAGACCTGGTTTTTACGACCTTTTGATGTGTCCTAAGGTGATTACTAACTTCACTATTATTTTTTTCTCGCCTTTGGATATATTCAGTTGTTCATCTACTTTGTTATGATAAAAATAGCAAAATCAAAAAGAAATAGTGGACATTAGTGCATGTAGTTTATACAGTCACTATATCCTCTCCACTTCTCTTTCACATGTATCATACAACCAAATCTTACCCTATACGCAATTTAAGGATTAGATTTTTCTTACAATAGAACATAGTTATGTTGTTGGTGGTAGAAATAAAGTTTGTGGTGTGATTTAGGCCAAAAGAGATCCAGAGACTATGGTTAAGAAGCTAAGCTACTATCTGATTTGACCTAATGAAATAAGAATGGTGTAGAAAAATGGACTATATGAAGGCTTCATTTTCACAATCTTGCAATGTAACCATATGTGCACCGGCACTTTGTTCTTGTTTCCCTGCTTCAGATATCTTATCTGACAAGCGTGTTTGTAATTTACCCAGTGTCATGGTGGGAAGTTGATGCAAAGGACTCTTTCTTTCCATGTCAGTAAAATGCGGTAAATAAAAAAAATTAATCTGGATTTGGTGATCATTTGCTATTTAATACCCTTCATTTTCATTCTTCATGTAGGGATTTTTCCATGTGGAGATGTTTCCATGTTGACTGTGGATGGGCAGAGCAGGTAATTTTGTTTCTTTTTGTAACTAAAAGATGTCATAGATATGACTTCTGATGATCTTTGGCCAATTATTTCTGTAATAATTCCAGTTTGTAATTTCGAAAATATATCAACACTTCTGAATATGCTATATTTGTTGCAACTCTTAATATTCAATAATTCTTTGTATTTTATAAAAAATTACGCCTAGTCTGTTGAAAGTTGATTGTGGACAATCTGCTAGGATTTTTTTTTTTCCAAAACAAAAGGGATTATTATATAAATAGAGCAAAACTGGAAAGAATGTCCACTTGTACCAATGGGATGTGTATTAAGTGCCAGATTGAAAATACGTACCGTCTCTCTAAAGTACCCACACATTAATACAAGTATTTCACAACTAACCAGATGTAATTTAAGAATTAAGGAAATTAGGCAATGCCTTGTCAGGTAGTAATTTTTTGCAGGTATTTGTAGACCAACGAAATCGTCGACTTAATTGGGCAAGTAATTTTAGTTCATCGAAAGCAGGAAGCCTGGACCTAGAACCTTTGGGTGAAAAGGTATGTCAAATCTTCATGTTATAAATTTTTTCCGAAATTTACTATATAAATATTATTATTGTCTTCTGTTTGGCCTTAGTTTCACGGTTTTGTTCATTGCTAGTTTGCTTGACTTTTGGATCCTAGCTTAGTAGTTTACAATCTTGGCCTATGCTTGAAGCTTAGCAATCAAAGTCGTGCCTTTTACACATCAGATCATACATGGTATTTATCTACACTATTATGAAACCAAGTGAATAAACAAGGAGCATATTTTTCTGTGAGGTGTAAACATGATTTCAAGCATCCACTGGAATATCTCTAAACTGGTATGACACAGTTAGGTCGATCTTTCTTTGCCTATTTAGGTAACTTTTGGTGTGTAAAGTACTAGTAGTATATGGATTTCGTTGATACAACTTGCATATGTTCTGATAAATGCATTTTCATCATCACTAGTTAATGTCTTGTTTTCTCTCAGCTACTTGCATACTTTGCCGACCGAATGATATCGAAGGGAACTCTACAAAGGAATGGTGTCATGCAAGTATGCGGAGATCAGGTCTACAAAGCCTTACAAAACTCCATCAGTATAATTGTTTTTGTTCTTGCAAGTTTTATCTTACACTGAAATTTGTTTGCAGAGTTCCATTGCATTTTGTTACAGACAAAATGGGGTGCTTGTTGGATGCAAATATCGAAGAATGGATAAGAAATTCTGGCAGGTACTTAATAAATAATTATAAGTTCTCCTCTTGCATCCTTCCTGAAAGAGGCATGCCTCCATATTCATTTATGGTGTTATGAGTTATGACAAATCTTGAAAATCTAATAGCCTCATTGCTTGGAATTTTAGAACAAAACCAAGAAATAATATCATATTATAACAAAATAACTGCAAACATTTTCTTTTTTTTCTCTCCTTAAATTTAATTTCAATTTATTCTTCCCAGGAGAAAGGCACTCACAGGATATTTTACGGGATCGATGATGTACAAGGAGCATCGGAAGTCATAATTGTAAGTGCCATAATATTATGAAATCTGTTAATCGTATTCAATTTCACAGCTTCCCTTTTTAAGTCTCTATTTTTACCGAAAATGATCTTCAGGTTGAAGGTGAAATGGATAAGCTCTCCATGGAAGAAGCTGGGTTTCAGAATTGTGTGAGTGTTCCTGGTGGTGCTCCAAATAAAGTTTCTAATAAAGAACTACCACCTGTGGAAAAGGTGTGAAGCCAACCAATTCGAAATTTCTAATTAGCAACTTGGATTATCTTATCATTTTCTTTGCATAAGTTTTCCTTGATCTTTTCTTGTGAATTGTTGGTTATCAATGAATATATACTATCTTGCTAGAGTAGGCATGTATTTTTGCTTCTTCTCCATTTGAACGTTATAAATTATCACAGGATGCTGCATATCAATATATCTGGAATTGCAAGGGCTACTTGGAGAAGGTCAGTTAAGACTAGCTTTCTTTAATTTGTAATTTTATCAGATATCAGGAGTTTTAAAAACAAAATTATGATACATTTATTGTGTGCTCTATAACTAGGCTTCCCGCATTATACTAGCAACAGATGCTGATCCACCAGGCCAAGCTTTGGCTATAGAGCTTGCTCGACGCCTTGGAAGAAAAAGGTTAAGGTTCCCACTAGTTATGCTGCTAACATCCATGAACTTCTGATTGATTGATTGCGTATTGTATCCTCTCTTTTATAAATTATCTTTTGACCTTCATTGATGTTGTAGATGTTGGCGTGTGCTTTGGCCTGAAAGAGAAGGATCTGAACGCTTTGTAGATGCAAATGAGGTTTTATTCTGATCTTCACCTTTTGCAATTCTTGGATAATCTTTGATTTGGCACATATCTTCTTTACTATATTATTAGCTTGTATAGTTGTACTATATTAGCTCAATGGACATTTCAAAATGAGGATTTTTTTTTGCATATGAATCATATGATGGATTTGATGTATAGGATGAACGGAAAGTGGTCGAGTATCTTATAAAACTAACTACTACAACCTGTGATGACTTATGCAAGTTCTCTTGTGACGCTTGAGAGTGAACTCAAACATAGGATTTGAAGTTGACAATCACTAATGGAACCTTTGACATTTTTTAATAGTTCATTGCCCTTCCACTTCAAGATAGAATTGGTTCAGTGAAGAGCCAAGATTTCAGGGGGGAATTATAATCCTATGTGGTGTACAAATACAATTCAGCTGTCCAATCCAATGATCCGAAAATAATTATTTAATTGTTGATCTAATCTGATTCGGGGTGAACCTAATCGGATACGGATCACAGTTTTGTAAAACAATTTAATATTCTCTCATTCGGATTGGACATTCGTATCAGATATGTCTCCCTGATCCAGTATGAGTTATTCAGATTGGCCGGATATACGTCTTATGGTTTGTCGGATATCCAGTGTGTCTGACAAAAATAGCTTTTCTTTAAAGCTAAATATAAAAACTCAGATATCTGATTGAAAAAAAGTTTGTCCGGGCATCCATGTACTATCGGATACTAGTCAAGTTTTACTTTTTATAAAATAACCGGATTAATTCGATCCCTTTACATACCCTAGTATGCAAGCAGTTGTGAGCTGCTTCTATGTGAAACAGTTTGGCCAACACATACTTAATTATTGTGTCATGTACTTGCTCATTTGTTCTTGCAACACTTCCTCTCATGAGAAAAAAAAACACAGTTCTTGCTGTTATACAATTACGCCCCCACTGATTTTTTTTGGGCAGGTGCTGATGAAGCTCGGGTCAGATGCTGTGAGGAAAGCAATTGAAAGTGCAGTGTTGTTTGAAGATCCAGAGCTTGAGCTAACTGATGTTGCCTGAAATTCTGCATACATGTCTATGAAAAAATAGGTTGAAGATAGACATTATATACATTTGAGCACCACTTTTGTAAGATACTATTTGCTCAATGAAAACAGTAAAGAGTATAGCTCATTTTTAATAATGTTTTCAACACTAAAAGTAGAGAATCAACCTACATCATCAAGAAATTGCTGAAAGAATATTGTAAAAAATGTTGCAGCAGTTCTCAAAAGTGGAATACTAAGAAACGAGGATCTTGAATCATACATCCTGAAGAACTTGAATGATGATATCCACCATGGACTAATGGATTTTGTACTGATGGACGGGAGCAAACATACCTGTCAAACTGGATGATACAGCATAAAAATCACAAACCGCCATAATCATGAAAATTATTTTGATCAAAGACTACTGTGTTGCAAAATATGAACGGCTTTACATCCTGAACTAGCAGCGAGATCAGTGTTCTAAATGGCACTGTGCCTATAGACGCCGCTTTGAAGATTTTTTTTTATTAAAACACCTAAATGCATATTTAATCAAAAACAAAGTTCAATTGTTTAACAAATAACATGGTAGGTTAAAAGCAAGAAAAATAAGCAAGCAATATGAACTAGGAAGTAGGAAAAATATAGTTCTTCTAGCAGATGCAAATTGTCCAAAGGGTAGTTGAAGAGTTTATCCGTGGGAGGGTCGGATGGATAGGAAGATGGGTGTGCAAGGGTAAATTATTATAGTAAAAGGAGAAGAATAGAAGAAAGACTAACAAAAAGAAGTCATGATTCAGAAAATTATGACAATAAGTGATTATATGAATGAGTTTATCATTTAAGGACTCCCATTACTATCTATTTGGCAGTGATGTAAATATTTTTAATGATAGGAACAAAGTATTTTTGGAAAAAAAAAATCATTTTTTTTATTGATTTTTTATCAAAAAAGAAGGGATGCACCAATAGGCGCGCCTAGTATGCGTCTCTTTGAAGGGGCTGCGCCTTTTAGAACACTGAGCGAGATGAACAAATAAACAAACCATCACGTAAATCTCTCTTTTCTTTTTATGCTATTTTAGATTCCGTAATGCAAAAAAGGGCAGTTGGTCATCATACGCATAACGAATTGCCTAAGTCAGTCAATTCACTCAGTAAGTCAGTCGCACCTGTGCAAGAAATGGACATGTCTGGGCCCTTTAAACCCTTTAAAGAATATTAGTCTTCATGTTCATCTTCTTCTTCTGAATCTGCAAAAGATCAAAAAATAGAAATCAGCTATCTCTGCAGGTAACTTCCTTCTTAATCTCTTTCCTTATGTAGTATATTATACTAACTTCACTACAAAAACATTAAAAATTGCCTATTGTTAATATACACATACAGTTGCAATACAATAAAAGCATTCATCAGGGTGTCAAACAGTCAAGAACCAGACCGGGCGTAGTAAATCAATCCATTGTTAATATAAAAAAGGTTTCCAGAAAAAATCTATAGTTTTTTTATAAATCAATCCAGTCCGAACCTGAGAAATCAAAAAAATGTGACCGCAAAACTGAACCTACCCATCCAGTCCCCAGACAGACTTTTGAACTATTTCTTATTATTTCTAGTTGGTCTAGAGGTACAATTAGATAACTAAACCATCACATTAACCCCTCAATATTGAGAAAAGCTCTTACCAAGCAAAAATGTACCTTAAATATTCAGAAACAAGAATGCAAACAAAGAGTATTTCATTAGGTTTGTGAGATCATGGTGGAACAGTTACTATTGTGGCAGGCGATAATGGGTAAAGAAAAGCTTTGAAATTAATAGAAACATGTATAGTGCAGAAAATCTTGATGGCTACTCACCAGATCGAACATCTTCACTAACTTGTCCCCTAGCTTTGATTTGCTTCACGAGCATACGGTACATAAGGATCCACCAGTAAATGTGCAGAACAAGTAGGCAGTACAAGAGCGTGTTGAAAATATAGTAGTATATAGGTCCATCTATAGCGTGCTTTTCTTTGTCCAATGTTAAGATAACTTCATAGCTGCAACATGAGGAAACAAAGTCAGAGGGCAAACCTATAAAAGGGAGCCTGAAATCTCATCATATACTAAGATTTTTTCTACACTGAATTGTATGATGATAACAAAAGAAACGGTTCATGGTTGATCTCAGCTACATAAATAGCTAAGATTTTTTCTAATGTCATATCAACACCCACAGAAGGACTGACAAAATGTAGTTAGGAAATTGAACAAGAGAGAAACCAGAGCTATGAACAAATCCATGGAGCTTACTCCCAAAACCAGTACTCAAAACGCCTAGAAGCTCCCAAGGAAAATGCCCACTTACAACGTATAAAAAGTAAACTTACAAGTTCTACAAATGGAAATTCTACATAAATAACTTAAATAAGCGGTCTAATTAACAGAAGTTCCTTCCGTTCAATCTCAAAACGCCTTCATCCATGGAGCTTACTCCCAAAACCAGTACTCAAAACGCCTAGAAGCTCCCAAGGAAAATGCCTTCTTATAATCTAATGGAGAGAATGTGCATATAACAAAATCTTTAGTTGTTTAAACAACTTCCATATACAACATCAGATTAAGACGGTGGAGTAACCAGCTACCATATAGCCTGTAGCAGACAGAAGACATAAAGGAACATGGTGGAATATTTAAAGCGGTTTAATTAACAGAAGTTCCTTCCATTCAATCACAATTGCAACAATACTTCATCATAACCTAGAAGCTAGCCTTAGATTAGTAAGGAAGATTCTTAATGCAGAATCAAGTTCACATTTGTTGCATAGATATACTATAAATAATACTACCATGCTAGCTTTATTTTATCCATACAATTTTTCCAATTCTTTTAATCCAATATAACAAACCAAGCAATTTTTTTCGTCGGGTCGGGTCCGGGTAGAGACCAAAGGTCTTGAGCGACCGATCCGACAGATTTTGTGGAAAAAGTCTACTATACACATTTGCACACATGTAACATATTTTGAATTCCGTTTTTAAGATTGAAAAGAGAATTCAGTAAATTTGACATATGCTATTTTATATAAATCTGTGAACTTTGCCAATATAACAAACCAAGCAATTTTTTTCGTCGGGTCCGGGTAGAGACCAAAGATCTTGAGCGACCGATCCTACAGATTTTGTGGAAAAAGTCTACTATACACATTTGCACACATGTAACATATTTTGAATTCCGTTTTTAAGATTGAAAAGAGAATTCAGTAAATTTGACACATGCTATTTTATATAAATCTATGATCTCAAAGTTCACAGAAACAAAGCTTAAACCAAAATTACAAATTATGTTATGAGAAAGGGAAAAGGGTCCAAGCCATTAAAGGACAAACACAAAAGTTCAAAATTTCATGAGGTTACTTACCTTGTACTCCGTAGAACCCAAAATGGGAAGTAGGTAAGACGAAGTAGGATCCAAGATATAACAAAGAGAATAAATGCAAAGCTAGCAAGCCCTTCAGCACCACTATATTTGGACATCTTCCCAACCTCAAGAAACACATCACTGGCATCATGAAGAGCCAATACCATTGAACCAACCCGAGCAAATCTGCACAAAAGGAGTAAAATAAACAAAAATATAAGCTCGATATCATGTACCACAAAAGGTATTATTTTAGCTGCATACAGAATGTTTGTTGCTGGAGATTGGATGTGTTATAAATTTCTTCTTCCTTTATTTTTTTTTGTTTGCATAGAATTGTGTCTGTAATATGCACAAAAGGTAACAATCTTTATGAAAAAAATAGAAGTGCGGCATATTTACACTCATAAGAAACTTATTGGAATAAATAATTGGTAGAATATCCAACATGTAATTGTTAATATTGATGACGGAAAATACCTAAAGATATAAGAGAGCACTATAAGAAAGAATGTTGCGACATGATGACCCATTGAAACACCAAAGTCAGAACGCCTTGTTTCCCAGAAAACCAGAGCAAATATTGAGTATGTATAAAATCCAGCAGCAAACATGTACAGTCCTTTCAGCTTCAACCTGACTTTGTAAAGGCAAAAATTGCATGAGTATAAGCAAATAATTCTTGGCTTATAAGCCATAACTATGTACCCAATGAAAAGTTCTAACATACTTCATTTTTTGGTCGGGCCAGACCTGATCTCCAGGACCCACCCAAAATTTGCTTGTATTAGTGAACCATGGCTCGTTGTAGGTCACTAAAAGAGCTAGAGTTTCTGCAGACAAAAAATAAACACACTTCCAAGCTGATTCCTTGAATTTTCTTATCTTCTTTCTTTTCTCATCCGAATCAACAGCTTTTCCCTTGCCAAATATCAATCTCTTTCCAATTTTCTGGTTCAAATATATGAAATTAGATACTCTTTAATCAATAATTCTTCACCTAGTGAAGCACATGACAAATGATTCACAACAAGGATAGTTTATCAAGATATGTTCTCTAGAATCAATAAAACACTATTGCATATTTGTATAATCTGGTGGACTTTTTAACATCATAAAAGGAAATAAGTCCTGAAACTGCAACTTGTCAATTTAAAACTGTGATCAGCTGAAAAATATAATAATATATAACTGAATATTCCAAGGCGAATGAAGTCTTTGTACACCAAACCAGCGGGAACTTTCTTATCTGAAAGTCCAAGCAATCCTCATCGTCAACAAGAAAAATCTTACTGCATAGCAATATATTATCCAATATGTGATTATAATACTACTGCAGATAATGTAACTTGTCAGTGTGTCATTGTGTCGGCAAGAGTAAAGCAGAAGCAAGGGCATTTAATGAAAAATCCAACAGGGAATTTCTAAACTGAATGTCCAAGCAATACTAATCTTCAACCATGAACATGGACCAGCATAAATAGGGACCACTCAGATTATCAACTTCAGTTCAATTTTGCAACCTAACCGGTAAGGATGAGACATTGAGTATTTCGAAATTCACAATTTCATTCGTAATAATCAACGGATTCCTAATCCAATCGCAATCGTCCATGGAGAAAGAGATTATTACCTCAAAAACGAATCGATCCAAGAAGAAACGAATTGAAGGGAAGAAGACAGCGAAAAGCGGAAGGAAAATGAAGTCTCCGTACTCAGGGAACGATTCATGTTGCCAATCAACAGACGGAACGAAATCTAGTAACGCCATTGCCAAACAGAAAAAGACGAACTCCGAGATCAGGAACGCGAATTGACGGCGACAACCTTAGCGGGGCCGAGCACCATGAGATTGGATCAAACGAAGATCACAATCTTCAAATGTGGATGAAAAAGCAGTAAGAGCTTATAACCTTAAACGCAGCGTTTTGCCAATTTCAAACAACGATTGCTGATGTCATCATTGATAGCACTTTGAGTAGCCTTCTCTATTGCTCTTTCTAATTGGTCAATTAATTAATTTTACTTATTATCTCTAAATTAAAATTAAAAAGTAAATCTATTAATAAAACCCTACAAAATGGAATATTCACATAGGATCCGATCCGTTTCCAGCATCTTCCATTATATCGACGGATTAGGATTGTTATTCAAACCGATCTAGTTGAGTTGTGATATGCTTGTGTTCGACTCATTTTGAGCTTCAAGCTTAAAATAGTTCGCTCTCGGTTGTTTAGTAGGTGAATGAGCTCAGTCCTTGTAGTTCAACACATATAAAAACTATAATGACGATGTACCCGGTCATTTCTAGATAGATTCGTTTTTTTTTTTTTTTGAAAAGTTATGTATTATATCAGAAGGGATTTAGAGGGGCAACTAGCCCAAAGAAGACAGACAACAAGGTTACAAGGAAAGCAGGAAACTAGTAGGGAGCTCAGTTTAGATGGATGTCAAGAATCTTGTCCCAGCTAAGAGAGTTTTGTGAACGATCGACTCAATGATTTGAAGTATAAATCTTTGTGGTGTTGCTGATGTTATGAGCGCATGAGGTGGTATGGGTGAGCTTGTGGTTATAGATAAGGTCGTTTCGGGCTTTCGAAGTGAAATAAATGTAACTAGTGATAGTAGAGATACGAACTTGAGTGATTAGATCGTCTTTGCGGGTGGTTATACTACAAAACCATTGCCAAACGTTGTTGTTGTAGGGATAGGGGTGGGGTATCCTGAGCCAATTGGAGATTGATTCCTTTTAGCCATTACTATTCGACTCGAATGAGTAGAGCTCTGGTAATCGATCATGTTCAACTCGTTTTTAAACATGTATCTTGTACTTGGCTTGTTTAGTATACAAACGAGCTCAAATCGAGCTTTTCTAGAGCCAATTCCAAATAGTTCTGTTCATAAACTTAACAAACCCTAAAACAAAATCACATAATATGAAATTACAAAAATGCCCATAGACTAGTCATACTAATATCTCCCCTTACCAAACATTTGGAAATCACAAACTTGAAGCTCTAGGAACAACAAATGTAAACATATAAGTCCCTTTCATTGCTCTTCAAGAATCTCCTCGATTGGTCTCTTCATTCATAGAGAAGCCATTCATGACCCTTCTTTCTCATCCTTACCATTTGAGCTACCAAACTTCAAGTAATTCTCGATATCGCGCAAATCCGTGCTACCATTACTTCCTAAGTGAAACCACTTCCTCCGTTGCATAGGAGGTCTATCACTTATGGCTATGGCTTTGTCGTTGGGGAAGAGATCGCGTAACACAAAAGCGTGGATGATTGTTGTGACGAGAAGAGCCGTCACAACAAGCGTTGAGGCGGTACATAAGACGACGGTTAGTGAACGTGTGAACCAATTCGTTACCTCATTCGAGTATCGTATTGTCGCGATTGCTGCTGCTGTCATTGGAAATGTGTATGCCCACCATGCTAATGAGAATCTGCAACAAATGAAGCTAACAAGTTTGAGTTTGATCGTATGTGTAAGTTTGTAACTTAGTTGAAATGTTTGTTCATGATTGAGTTCATAGCAATATATATAACACAAGATCTTGATATTATAATCTAATGTTTTTGCAAGATTGAGTCAATGAGTTGGGTAACAAGTGTATCAACCACTTTTGTCACTCACCCATTAACCTATATGATGTATCTAACACGTTATTCGTTGAGAGATTGTATTAATAAAAATATGACTATTGATACTTAGGAGGCATTTTTCAAAAGATTTTCGCACAAATTCGTTATTTTTAAATAAACTTTCATAATTTTGTGTGTTCAAGGTTAAATATATCAAAGTTTTAGATATTACGGGTGTATTAAGTCGGTGAAAGTTACCTGAATCCTCGGAAGAAATTGACGCGAACAACCTGAAGACAATGAACATAGTGTCAAATACCAAACAAAATCATAAAAACCCAAGAAATTTAGGGTTGTTCAAATTTCGGTCCGGAAAAATAATTTTGGGTTGGATCTAAACCAATCCGGACCGAAAACCTATTGTTAGGCCGGACCTGAAACGAACATTAAGTCCATATTGGTTCTTCAAGTTTTTAAAGGCCAAAGAAGTAGGTATTAAAAACTTGGTTCAACCTGTCTGGACCGGTCAAACCTTGAATATTTTCCATATCCGACCCAATAATGATTTTCGGTTTGAACCGCCCCTGTTAGTTTATGCATCATAGCAAGAAGATTTTGTAAAGCATTATGCAAAATAGGTATACCAAACACAATCATAAAAACCCTAGAAGCTTAGCAAGAAGATTATAGTTAAGGTGGTTCAAATTTCGGATAGAAATTTTGGGCCGGATTGAAAACCTATTGTTGGACCGGATCTCATCGAATATTCAGGCCGGGACCAATTCGTTCAGTTCTTAAATGGCCCGGAAGTTCGACCTGTCCGGATCGGTCTGGAGCTGAATATTTTGTTCATATCCGGTCCAACAATATACTTTCGGTCCAAGTTCTACACCTATGAACATCCCCATTGGTTTATGCATCATTGCAAGAAGATTTTGTAAAGCATCATGCAACATGAAAAGAAGGCAAAAGAGAAGACTAACCAAAGAGAAGTAAAGGAACAAGGCAATGAAGTAAGCAATCCGCGAACCCGAGTCAAACGAGCCTTGAATCTTAGCCCAAGCCATGGAAGCAACACTAGGCGCAGCAACAAACAAGAAAAACACAGGATGAAGCTCTTTAGGAAGAGTTTCATTCGTCGGAAGCCTTTGATAAAGCGTCACAAACAAGACAGTATAATGAGCTAAGCCAATAGCAAAGAAGAAAAGAGGTCCTTCTTTAAGTCCCATCGAAGCACCAAGCAAAGCACCGACGAAATTCCCCACAACAGCAAGATGGTTCGAAGGATTTGCTACTTTGGAAAGCCTCCGTTGACCACCCGACATCCATTGACCATAAATCTTAAGCTCAAGACAAAAGATTGGAGCCATGAGAATGTACCAAAGAGGATGAGGAAGTGTTTGAGTTACCGACGGTGGGATTCCGAGACAAAGGAAGAGGAATCCGATCCATGGTGCGAAGAAGAAGTTGACGCGGATTGGATGGTAGTACTCACGACGAACCGCTTCGAAGTAGAGGAAGAGTTTCAACATGTAGATCACGACGACAACCGCGGCTATTGCGACGGAAATTAGCCATAGGATTAAGTTCACCTTCAAGCTTATGTGTAGGAAGCTTGTTGAGACCGTTGTTGCTAGTGTTTTCCATAAGATGGCTTGGCTGCTGAGGCCGAGACATATTCCGAATGATGGAACCGTGAATCTTAGAAGAAACGGCCATCTCCTATCATCTGGGAGAACCGTCTCTTCCAATGGCTGCATATAAGGTTAGTGAGCTACTATTTCTATTTATATCTTTAAAACGTAACATTTTAGATAAAGGACTTACTCTAAGTGTATCAAGCTCGGGTCCTTCGAGTGCATCGAAGTAACGGTCCACGGGCAAAGCGTCACTTTCCGTGTGATGACTCTTTCGAGTCTCGGGTTCCGGCTCGACGGGTTTTCCTCGTAAAATCGTCAGTTGTCTTTCGAGTTTTCCGGACCAAGTCTTGAAAGAATCAAATCTAGTGTCTCTTGCGGAGTTTGGCTGTTGTGGATGTTCAGCTGAGGTTCCGGGTTGACCAGAATGGACATACAAAGCTCCTTTTGGCATTGGTTGTGAGTAGATTTTGTTGGCGGAAATCGTTGAATCGTGATCCGGAAACATAGATGTTTTTGATCCATTGTAATGGTATCCTGTTGGTGTTGGTGGCATACTGATCGACACAGATTGTTGCTTTGGATCATCATCAGTTGGTTTAGCTTCGGGTTCTTCGGATTCCTATCCAAAACCCGAAATGAGAAAGATTATGAAAACAACCAAAAAAACAACAACAAACATAGAGCGGGTCCGAAACCTAAACCGCCAGCCGGAGCCGAACCGCCTAAACTAAACCGGCGGTTTAAGCAATTTATTTAAAAAAAAAAAATTGAAAACTGAACCAAACTGCCGGTTTTGAGGACCAAACTGCCTGTTTAAGGACCAAACCGGCCGGTTCAAATCGACAGTTTGCCCAAACCGGACCCATCCCTACAAACACACACAGATTTACAGAATAGTCTCTTTCTGTGTATATATATATATATGAACTGAACTGAGAATCAGTGGGTTACCTTAGCAGATGAACAAAGAACAGTGGATCTGCTTGCAAATTCATGGATATTATCAAAATCAGAGATTTCATTTGATGAAATATACTTAATCAAAGATGGAACTTCATCTTCTTCAAAAGGAACATGCTTCAAAGTACATGGATCTTCAGCTATCTCCATGATCATCTTCTTCAAACCTTGAAAATATCAAACAGAAACACTTTAAAACACAAAAACAACTTAACCCAAAAACAAAATCATCTCAAGAAAGAAACTAAGCTTAATTACCTTCCAAAAATCGATTCTGATTCTTGAGTTCTTCACCTCTTCTGTTGTTTCACTGTAACTGATAAAGAATAAGAACAAAATCAAGCAAAGAAAGATCTTTAAGGAAGAGAAATGTAGTTCACCAACACACAAAAGGATTGTTTTCTGTGGTGAAGATTTGAAGATTTTGTGTGTTTATATGGAAGAAGAGAATAGGAATTTTATTTTTTACATTAAGACAAGCAGATTTGCCAGTTTGGTGATTGATAGGCTATGAAAGTGACATCAATCTCATTCATAGATGGAAGCTTGGGTTAATGGATTAATTAACTAAATTGTATGTTTAAGGACTTTAATTAAAATATAAATTAATGAAATAAAGTAATATGGGATTTTTTTTATTGATTTATTTTGAATCAAAAGCTTAGATTAGACATTAAGGATTAATCAGCGGCGGCTTTTTTGACGAAATTCATGAATTTAGCAACTTGTAGTTTAAGTTTACTGATTTGTTTAGTAAATAAATTATTAAATATATGTTATTTTTATAGGTTACTAACCTATATGCATGGGGCGGTTCAGGTACGGCTGTGCAGCTTACACGTGTCCCAATTTTATTTTATTAATATATTATGGATATTTTTAACTATACTGAACTATCGTGTTATAAGTTCTGCACTATTCACTTATAAACTTTGAACTATTCTCATGTAATTCATGAACTATTACTTTTTAATATATTATATCAAATTATTTAAAATTTAATCGTTTATATGTTATGAACTATTCTATTATAATTCATGAACTATTATTTTTTAATATATTCTATCAAATTATTTATAAATTAATCGTTTATATGTTATGAACTATTATATTATAATTCATAAACTATCCTTTTATAAGTTACGCACTATCCCTCTATAAGTTTTGTATTATGAACTATTCTATTATAATTCATTAACTATACTTTTACGATTTATGCACTATCTCTTTATAAGTTTTGCACCATCATTTTCATTCGTTTCAAAAAAAAAAAAATTGAAAGACGTGTCAGCCGCACAGCCTTACCGGAAATAAACGTACCTGAAGTTGAGTATTGAAAGTTATACTTTATCAAATAAAGTTATGTAATCTTCATTACAAAGTATAAAATTTTCTTGATAAAATTATTTTAAAAATGAGCAAAAAGGTGAAATTTACAAGATTTTAATCATGAATTATCTACTCTAAAACAAGAATTATACATTGCAAAATTATAAAATATTTTATTTTAAAATAATAAATAATATTTAACTTTTTTATCCAAATGTGTAATGTTAAAAAATATTATTTTTACAACCCAAATTTGTCGAATTGCTTTTCAATTTGAAAAGTACTTACTTTATCAAACAGCTGTTCCGCAGTCCACAAAGGCGTTACTAATTAACAAAAGTAATAAAAAAAAAAATACATTTAATTTTGTAATTACGTAATGACATACAAGAAAACAAATTAAATCACGGCATTACGAATCGGAACAACCCAATAACTCGATTTTTTTTAACTCATCTAATTTATAAAATTAAAATCTAATACTAACTCTTTATTTTTTATTTTTTTTACCCCTTAATAAAAAAAATTCCAAAATTTTATCAACGATTGTTTACATGCAAATTGCAATTATCTATTGTTCAACCCTTATTTTTTAATGAAGGAAAATAATTTTGAACAATACTACGTTTAATAGATAAAAATGTCAAAAAAACAAAAAAAAAACACTAAAGTACATCAAATAGGCCCGAAAATAAGTAGATCTTCAAGGAAAATATGTACGATTCAGGTCTATAATCGTGCACACAAGGGAAACCCGAAAAACAATAAATTTGAAAAAGAAAAACTCGAAAGAGTTGTTGCAGTTTTTTTTATAACGAAAACGGTTACGTTATAAAGGCTCACCCTAAAGAGTTTTTTTTTTTATATATAAAGGTAAACGAAATAAGCAGATTAGTTCCTTGAAACCGATCGACCTATAGCATTCCTAAGGATGAGGTCTTCAACATCAGCTGAAATGGAACCGATGTCGATGGGTGAGTTGAATCCGTGCATCGCGATCCTATCTGCAGCTGTGTTGATTTCCCTGAAGATGTGGTGAGTGTAGGAGTTCGTGAATCCCGATATCATGTTAGAAATATCATATATGATCATATTCATTTCCCATGGAGGTTTCCATGGTTGATCGCGTTAATGGGCATCAAATTGTCTCCTTCAATCTCGATGGTTGTAACACCTAACTCTTTGGCCTTTTTCGGACCCTCACGTAGAGTATAAGCTTCTGCCTCTAATACTGAATCATCATTACATTTTCCATTTCCTATAGCGATAGATGGTTCCTAATAACAAAGCCAAATGTAAAACGGTTTGGCGAGTTTCCAGCAGCATCACAATTTATCTTAGCATATCTCTCTTTTGGTCTCTTCCATTTTATTTTTTTTTGTTTTCCTTCTTTGATTTGCCTGCTTTAAGTTGTTCACGGGAAATTTTACGTTTGCCTTCTCCCATTCAGTAATCGTTGTCGGTAATCGTTGTTGTCAATAACTATCAACAAAAAATTTGAAAAAGAAAAACTCGAATTTTTTTTTGTGCATAAAAATCAAAAGAAGTTGAGAATTAGAATATTATTTTTTAAATTTTAAATAATTATCCTATTAAATTATTTCCGACCCAATATAAGTCCAAATTCTAAATCTAAAAAAACATCAAGATAATCACACCAAAACAAAGGATATGTTAATTAAGTATTTAAGAATAGAGTAATGGTTAAGTGAGGTAGATTAAATTATAAAATCATGATTAATATTATTAAACAAGCATGAATCATCACCTAGACATCCAACTAAACACATGGATATATTTTTCATAATTGAGTAACGTAATTGACGTACATTTTTTGTTGTATAATTATTAAAATTGATTATTTTGGGTAATAATCAAGTGTGAGCATATATAGCTGGACCAGATATGTGTCCCCTTATATAATGAAATGCAATGCACCTATACGTACATTACATATATCAATCTTGACCGACTTATCGTGTTCAAACTTCAAAACGAGTAACATATAAGTGGTTAGTAAATGGGTCACGAGGTATCCGATCCGGAACGTATAACGGTATTGACTGGTTGAATCGAACGAGTTTAAGATAATTCTATAAGAACGTTTGTGGGGAAATAGAGTTGAGTATTTTTGGTTTTTAATGTAGAAAATTATGATGATTTTTTGTTTAAGTCAATCGGATTGTGGATCGGGATCTTGTGTATACACGTGTATGCGTACGTTAGATTCAGGTTTAACTTCGGATATCAGTCCAACAGGGTTTCTTCGCATGTGTAACTAGAGTAACATACATGCAATTTCCCGATTTTAGATTAGAAAACTTATTTTCCCACTATACCGTTACAAGTAGGGGAACATACTTAGTTGACATTTGGATGGACGAGTCTACCATATCATGCATTCTCTTTATGGTCGATCAACCCATATACCAAGATAGTAAGGCGTGTCGATTATGCTGATCGCTTCACCGTGTAAAAACTCAACAGATTAAATATTATATGAGATTTCATCGCACGTTTGAACGCACTGTTAGGTTTATGTCAGCATGTAAGCTAGTTGAAATTCTCCTAAAAATAAACCATCAACATGAAAAATAGTGCACCAATCTTGAAGAATATCATAAATATTCTTCAAGATCCAAAGTTCTATTAGTACAAATACTAATTATAAATGGTACACCTAGTATTTAGTATTTAGTATTTAAACTAGACTTTTTCCAATAATACATAGTTTAATTTTATAATTTAATGTTTTATGTTTTTTTTTATTAAAAGAAGGTTTGTTATTCTCGGCACAACCTATTAACAAATTTATTTATTGATAACGAAAAAAGATAAATAGTAATCACTCGAAAATAGTCCCTTACATCATACAAGATCAATTATACCCTCAAAAAAATCAAACATACAATATAATTAACATCCAAACACGCCCTAAAGTACACAATTTCTGCCCCTACATGACACTTATGAGTACAATTTAGTTTAGAAAAACAGTTTAAATTCTCCCATAAGTCATGAGTATGCACTATTCGACTACTTTTAGGATCCGTTTGGTTGTAGTTCCGGAAACGAAAACGGAAACAAAATGGAAACGAATCTAGTTCATAAGTATATCATTGTTCATGAAATTGTTTGGAATGATTTCTTGTAATTTGAGGTAATTGCAGTAGAAGTTGATTACTTTTGATACCCTATAGGGAAACAAAATGGAGGAAACAAGAGCATTATACATGAAATCTGTGACACCTATTTCATATCTAGTACATGTCCGATGTTCTGATCATTTCTCTCAACTGCATTTTTAATTAATTGAAGCTCTCAAATGCTCCAAATAACACCGGGGTGTAATATCATCTAGGAGCAGGTTATCTCGAGAGGTATCTCGTGTTAAAACGGATTTAATTCCTTAAAATTCCCGATTAGACCATCTTCGATTTTTGACTGTTACAAAATCAAAAGGAATCATTCCAAAATTTTCATAAACAAGGTACACATATGTACTTAGATTCGTTTTCATTCCGTTTCTGTTTCCGGAGTCACAACCAAACGGCGGGTTAATTTCTGAATTTGAATCTTTATTTGGGAAAACAATCCAAATGGACCCAAATGAATGATAGTAGGAAAGAAAAAAAAAACATTACTACATAAAGATAAACATGCGAGACACCAAAATTGCACAATTTAGGTACAAATCGATCCGGTCCAACCCAAAACCGGACCGGTCTGGATCGAACCGTAACGGTCCAGCCCCAATCTGGTCTACGGTTCAGGATGTTATCAATTTACGGTCCACCGGTCCGGACCGGCTAGATCCAATCCGGACAGTACGTACAGCCCTACAAATGGATGATAGTAGGAAAGAAAAAAAAAACATTACTACATAAAGATAAACATGCTAGACACAGTTTTCAACAGCTACTTCTTTGACTACAACTTATTCAAATAACAATTGATTATAAAAAGACACCGTATAATTCAAGATATAATAAGGTCAAAACGACGACGAATTGCGAATATTGGGTCGTTGTGAATAAAACAAAACAAATTAAGTCGTTGAAATTATATGACTTGCTGTTGTTATTAGGTCCACAAAGACGCAGCTACTCGGAAGCCGACTAATAAATTAAAATAAAAAAAATAATAATATGTTTATTATTTTACTACATTTGGAATTTGTTTGAATAAAAAATAAGCATAAAGTAATTTAGTTAATGAAATAAATATGTGTTAATACAATGAATATATGAGTTTATGAATGAAATTACTATATTATTAGAATGAATATATGTTATGCTTATTTATTGGTCATATTAACTCTTATTATTTGCAATACTAAACTAGTATTGTTGTATTAGATTGCGTTTGATATTTATCTTTGGTAAGTGTTTAATATTAGATGAATATTATAGATTAAATTATTAAAATAGTTTATATGAATGAAAATAATCATAAAAATTATTTTTCTCGTCCAAATTGTTAAATATTAATCTCTTATAATCTTCATCTAGATTAGTTTTTTAAAAACTTACATATGCGATATCAAGCACAACTTCAATGAAAGCGTGTGGATTTTGTGGAGTATTATTAAACGTTCACAAAGGTAGTTTTTTTATAAGATATGTTGTAAAGTGTTAATTAATTGAGCTAGTAGCATTTAAAGGGGCGTGTGAAGGATTAAGTATTCTCACATCGATAATAAAAAAAATAATGACTTTAGTATTTAAGGTTGGTGACCTACTTCTTTTACTCACAATCGGTTTTAGGATGAAACATCAATGAATTAATGTGTTGGGCTCAAATTTTATGCACATGTACGCTGTAACGTGTGACAAACCTCCCATGTGATCTTCGACCCGTCAAAATTTCACACCAAAAAAGAGTTTAGAGTACGAATTTAGAGCTTGTAATTCAAAATCTAGGGTATTTTAGGTAGTTTCATTATCAATTTGATATACGCGTCTCAACACAAATCTAAGTGCTTGTTTGGTTGGGTGTAAAAAACCTAGTAAAGTAAATTAATCCATTAAATGGGATCCAAGTTGTTTGGTTGCAAAATTAAAAATGATAAACACATTAATCTAATTTATTGGATATTTTTCAATTACCTCAAATGGAGTATTTACAATTATTCCAATTATTCACTCCTCCCTAGGTAACTAAACAATTAACGTGTTATCTTGATATCAAATTTTCCAATTACCCTTAAAATTTTCATCTCCCACCTTTTTTATTTTGAAAATGAAGGTTATAATTGTCATTAACTAATAATGCCTATGAATTTAACACATTGCAAATTACTGTATATTTTTTTGTTACCAAACATATTTTCTCAATTCTCAGCAATGATAATTCCCAGTAATTCAATTCCTAGGAAAGTTAATTCCCGAAAATTGTAAATTCATTGTTTAACCAAACAAGCACTAAGCCTACTTTAACATTTCAGCAATTTTTAGCATCTCAATCATTCTCTTTGTAGAAAGCTAGTCCAAAGGATCGAAAGTCGGATCTTTAGTCCAACGGACGTAAATAGGGTTATGTACGTATATACAAACATATGTACGTACGTGTTAGACTTAAACTCATTAAGATTTCATCTAAAAGAAGTAGACACGTCGATTCGTTATCATTATATTATATTTCAAATTACTAGTCCAATTATATTTTCATTAAGATTTCATCTAACCAATCTATAATAAAAAATATAATCCACTAACATTATAAATTATCCTGAATTTGTAAATAATACTATTGAGTGATGCAAATACTATGTTCTTAGGTCTACATTATCTTACCCTAACGACCCAACATCAACTAAAGTTTATTTGGTATTGAGTCATTACATTTTTTTATCATTGAATTAGATTATCATATCATAAAGTTACAACTTTTGTTAACTTTTGCAATTCTTTTGCTATAAAAAGACACAAGGAAACAACCAAAGTATAGCACCATTATCTTGTGTCCAACTCATACTCCAAGTCTCCACTACCTTCTATACATCTTGCAATGCTTACTTAATTGCTTATTCCCCACATTTCCATTAAATTTTCATTTCTACACCATACATTTTAGGTTTTTATCTCGCTTACTTATCGGTTCACAATGTTTTATTTTTCGAGTTTATTTAGTTATGGCTAGACTTAGGTAAAGTCGGATAAAGTCCTGTCCGAAAAACCAATAAGATATGGACAACACCCTCGAGTCTAATCTTGTTCATAGTGGCACAATCAAGGGTACATGTCCATCTGGACTGTCGAAGAGTTAAGCACAAAATCCTTTTAGATTTTTTAATTAAATTATATATATAGAGAGATCATTTAAACTTTTAAGTATCTATAATTTACTTTGTAATATTTTAATTTTTCATATTGAATATAAATATTTTCACTTTTAGAAAAAGTTTAGAAAAATTCGTGACATATTCAGTTCAAAACCTGATTCGAATAGATATGGAAAAGACCTTAGATCCGAGTCCAATGATTATTAGATGATGTACTTATAACCCTTTTTAGATTAAAACATTAATTATAAGATTTTTTTTAAATGTAAGCTAATAATCCATATTTTACAAAGATTCGAACATATATGGAATGGAAAAGACCTTAGATCCGAGTCCAATGAGTTATTAGATGGTGTACTTATAACCCTTTTTAGATTAAAACATTAATTATAATTTTTTTTAAATGTAATCCATATTTTACAAATTACTTGGTAATATAAATATATTACATAACTAAATATAAATGAACAATATAAATGAGAGCTTTTGTTCACACATAGACAAACCACAAATGGTGTGTGGGCATGAAAACTTTTGTTCAAAATTATCCAGCCTTGAAATCGACATGCATGAACAAACAAACAAACATCTAGATACTTGCAAATACAAAACGTGATATTTAAATATAAAAATCGATTTAAAACTCGTAATATCCAAATAATATAAGTTGTTTATATATTTAATTAAACTTATTGATACGTATATTGTCGTTGCGTTCGAACTATATCTTAATTAAGAATCCCACGTTTCATAGATTTTAAATTTTATTATTTTATCTATTTGATAAGTTATAAAATTGATTATAATTTTATTATTTTTATAAGATTTATTTACATGCTCCCAATAATAAATGACAATGGTAGTTGCCTCCACACTTCGGATAATGAAACCAAATGAGAAAGATTTTTTTGTACATTTGAATAAATTAGAGTTTAGTCTCACAAACTCCCGTTCCGATTTGTCATACGAAGTTTTTATGTTTTCTTTACTTTTGTAGTTTTTCCTTTGATTCTCGACCAAACCTATATACTTTTGCCCTCATCCCACATTTTTCTACATCGGGTGACAAAGTCCTTGGATTTTGTTTCTAGTACGTGGAAATCGAGTCCCCTCACCTTTTTTTTATAGTAAAACTAATTCTCTGAAAAATAAGATCACAACATTTAGATCCATTTTTATAACACTTGGTAATTTGTTTGACCCTCTTGAAAAAGAATAATTGTCTCCCTTCCAAACTCCCCAATTATGGAGAAAGCAAACGACATGAAGTTATATCCCTTGACGAAGAGAATCTCTAAATACTTCTTCTTCTTCCTCCTCAAAGTAGCTTGATATATGACATTACCGTATGAATGAATTGTTGGCATTCGCAGTGAAGGAAGAGACACCCACAACATCAACATATGTGTCTCTACCTTTCCATCCGTAAACAAGTCTTTCTACGTCATCTCAACCCCCTCAGCGTTGCTCATGCTAGTACGAGCTTCCTTCTAGGCATCTACCCCCGCCTTATAACAAATGTCAACAAAAATATCACGTACCATGTTGTGTCTATGTTTAGTGCCAATATCACGGTCGTAGACTTGAGTGATATTGACGAAAAACAATTGTTTGAGAAATACCCGCAATAGGGACAAACCTGCAAGAGATCTTGGGTCCTATCACCTCTAGCGGCAAGGAGAACATGAAGTTGTCTCAAGGTACGATGGTGGGTGGTACTTAGATTATCATCGACAAATTGAAAATATCGAGCCGCTCTCTGTTCTATCGAAGACTAAAAATTAGAAAAAGGAAGAAAAAAAAATTCTGCAAATTGATAAATGGGCCATTTTTCTACTTGATAATGTATCAAGCCTGTATAATTTTGGGCTGAAAGCCCATATAATGAATCGGCCCATTAAGTGGCCATAGTGAATGACAGGCCCAGTTATTTTGAAGTAAAGCCCATAACCATATACAGCTTCTAGTCGTTGCTCTTATTGGAATATCACATTCAAAATATTAATTAATATGGTTATTTCAGATGTTTTCTTAAATTTGAAATGACTACAACATTTTTTTATAAAAAGAACATAGGAATGATGTAAATGAAATTTGGATATTTCAAATTTTGGTTTTAAGATGAAATAAGGGCAATTTTGGTAACTAGTCTTTTTTGATAAATTAGAGTAGTAAATAGAATTTTTAATGTTTCAATTACGTAAATATACCCAACCTTTTGTATTTATTCCCAAACTCTGCACACTCTTCTATTAAGGGGTATATTTACTAAACACAAAACTAGAAAAAGCCTAGTAAACCAAATTGTTTCACGAAGAAAGAAAACAATGAAGCTAACTTTTATAAAGTTATAAAATTAGGTAGTTAATGGGATACTATTATAAGATCATGAATATATTTTGGTTAGAAAAATTCGACTATTATCAATATACTATCTGAATTTTTATATTTTATAATAAAGATGATATATACAAGTGTGATTTTTGACATGTTAAATGTGAGAATTTAGGGCTCGTTTGGAAGCTCCGGGAATCATTCCAGGTAACGGAATGATTCCGAATCAATAAAAAATTATGTTTGGTTAGGGTATTTTAACACATAAAATAATCTCATTCATTCCATTCCCTTTCCCTAACCTTATTCGATTTCATTCCGTTTCCATTCCACCGCTCCAACCAAACGGACACTTAATATATTTAACAATTGACGATAAAAGTAGCTAAATAAATTGACAATAAAAAAAATAACTTATCGACCTTATATAATATGTTCGAAATCTATTCACTTTACCGTTGATAATTTATTATATTCAAAAATTTATTCTATTTCTTTCGAGAAAAGGTAGTGATCTTCAAAACAACTTATATTTTATATATAGAGAGAGATGTCGTGAAACATGCAATCGGAAAAAGTTTAATTAACTATTAATAAGTGTTTAATAGTTGTCTGCGTGAAACATGAATTCGAATAAAGTTTTAATTATTAACATGGATCATTAGACCATGTACAATGGTTAAGTTTTAAACCCAATCTCTTAAGCCTCTCTCTCCGCCACATCATCATACAATACTCATTCTACTTTTTTCCCACATTCATGGTTTCTTAATTCTAATCTCTTAACACTATATTTATCTACACAACATATTTATATATTTTTTATTTTTACTTTTATTTTTAATAAATTTAATTTAAAAATTATATATAACATGTATAATAAATTAATAATACGTGAGACCGGTATGTAATTTCTTGTAATAAAATACTTTATTAAAATTTAAAAATAAATTAAAATTAAATTTTAAAATTAAGATTGAAACATACAGACCGAAACAAATAAGTACATGTAAAATCATTAGTAAAATGACATCATTTATATTATGTATAATGTCTCGTAAAATATTAAACTCCATGCATAATATCCATAATATATTAGTTTATGTGTGCAAAATTAATTACATATATGATAAATATAAATACATATATAAAGGGATATATTACTCCTCTCAAAGTATGTTTTTTCATAAAATCATATTTAATTTAAAAATATACAATATTGGTGTTCATGGATAAAGAAAAATAAATTATTTATGTTAAAAAAGTTATTTTTGTCTAAGCATAATTATTTCAGCCAAAAAACTAATAAAACTATAAATCAAAGTCTATTAAAACAAAAAATTCAAGACCATTGATTATACATTACATCTAAGGGTCCATATTCTCCCATTATAAGAATGAATCAGAATATGACAAGTGTCATCATTTTATTGATTTCTATCATCAAAATACCCTCTCTCCTCGTATCTATCTTCGAAATGTCAGAATGGGTTTCAACCTGGATTACTACTGTAGCTTAAAAATCAAATATATAATAATGATTAGAGACTTGCATTGTAGATGGTCTTAGGGCTCCTTTAACAAGAAAAAAGTTTTTAATTTCTTAAACTTATCCTAGAGACAATAGCCCTAGACTTTGTCGAAAATGTTATAATATTAAAAATATTATTTGAAATAATTTGGTTTAGTGCTTGTTTGGTTAGGTGTAAAAAACCCAGTAAAGTAAATTAATCTATTAAATGTGATCTAATTAAGGTGTTTGGTTGCAAAATTAAAAATGATAAACACAATAATCTAATTTACTAGATATTTTCTAATTACCTCAAATGGAGTATTTACAATCACCCACTCCTTCCTAGGTAACAAAACAATTAATGTGTTATTTTGATATCAAATTTCCCAATTACCCTTAAAATTTTCATCTCCCACCTTTTTTATTTTGAAAATGAAGTTTATAATTGTCAATAACTAATAATGCCTATCAATTTAACTCATTGCAAATTACTGGATAATTTTTTTGCTACCAAACATATTTTCTCAGTTCTCATCAATGGTAATTCCCAGTAATTTAATTCCTAGGAAAGTCAATTTCCGGGAATTGTAAATCCATTGTTTAACCAAACAAGCACTTTTGTGTTTAGCAAATATACCCCTTGAGAGAAGAGTTTGTAGAGTTTGAGAATAAATACAAAAGGTTGGGGTATATTTACTTAATTGAAACATTAAAAAGCCTAGTTACTAATCTAGTTTTTTAAAAAGGTCTAGTTATTAAAATTGCCCTTAAAATTTTAGATTGTTGAGGTGTGGTGCATAAAATATTAAATCATTTTGTTTTCGTTGATCCAATTTTTTTTTTTTGGTGTGAAGGAGAGTCAGTGGTCTCCGGCGCATCTAGTCGCGCTTTTATTGATAAAAAAGAAAGGCTAAGTAGTAATCAAGCGGGGGATAGCCTGACCCCTTACATCTGCATGCAAAAGGTTCATAATACCCTCCGGCGGGTCACTCAATACACTTAAACCAAGCGGAAAAGAGAAAGCCAGGTTCGCAAGAAAATCCGCAATTCTATTAGCCTCGCGATAGGCATGACGGAGCTGGACGTTCCAGCTCCTTTTCAGAAAGTCATGACACCCTAGTGCCAGACTAGAAAGAGGGTGATTACGAGGCAATGTTTTCCTGAGGAGAATTGTAACCAATTGGGAATCAGTTTCAATGATTACCGATCGATAACCCTTTTCCCAAGCAATTTTAAGACCATGATACACACCCCAAAGTTCCGCCATTGGGACGGTACATGATCCTAAATTCACGACATAACCTTGTAACCACTCTCCCTTATGATTCCTAATAACGCCTGCAGCTGAAGCATGTCCCGTGTTTTTTCTCGCACCGTCCGTGTTGATTTTATAGCTGCCTGATGTGGGAGGTTCCCATGCAATGAAACTCACCACTCTTGGACGTGGAGGGGTAGTCAACTGCAGCTTCATGCTGGCTTTGATGTACTCTATGGTTTTGTTCCTCACGTCCTTGCTACGGTTTCTCACACTCCCGTCATTGTTGAAAATAACTTCATTTCGCCATTTCCAAGTCCACCACAGTCCCACTGCATACACATCACTCCACAAACAAGAGTTATTATAAAAATGATTTGTAAGGATATTACCTCGAAACCATGACGCGAAGGGGGTGTCAAAGAAGTCGTCCATGAACATTCCTGCATGCAGTTCTCTCCACATCTGACGCACCTCAGGACAGTCTCTGAAGAGGTGAAGGTAGTTCTCTTCAGTACGTCCACAAATAGGGCATTTGGCGTCCTCAGTCAAATGGCGTCGTTTTCTCTCACAGTTGGTAAGGATCCCACCTTTCGACAGCTTCCATATGAACGCTCGCACTCTTTGTTGTGTGTTGAGCTTCCACATCTTGTTGAAAAGGCTGCCTTCACTAGAGAGAAGACTGTCGTGTCCACAAATGGCATTATAGGCTGTTTTGACCGTGTAGTTTCCATCCGCTGAAAACTTCCAAACTAAGCTGTCCTGTACTACAGAATTGCTGCCCAAGTTTTCATCGAAGAGTAGTGTGTCCAGTGGCTTAACTGCAGCAAGTCGAAGTAGTGTATCATCCGGGAGGTGGTTAGCAAATATCTCCCAGTTCCATCCTATGTCTTCAATCCACATATCTCTGACTTTTGCTTCCAAATGCTGAGGTGGAATGGGACCAGTGGCGACCGACTCCAAAGTGCAATTCAGGATCCATGAATCCTTCCAGAAAGCAATGTCTTGCCCATCACCAAGGGACCACTTAGTACCAACTTTTAATACTTTGTTAAGACCATGTGTTATTCCCCTCCAGACATGTGAAGGTGAGTTAATTCCACCATTTCTATTCGAAGGTTGCACATATTTTGAGATGAGGATATCCTTCCACAGAGAGCCACCATTCTGTAGTATTCTCCAACCCAATTTCCCGAGTAGAGCTGAGTTGAGATGTATCATATCTTTGATACCAAACCCTCCCTTATCTACCGGTTTAGTGAATTCTTCCCAAGCAAGTGTGTGGATTTTGCGCCTCTCCAAAGTGTGTCCCCATATGAAGCTTCTACACATCTTGTTGATACGTTCGCAGACAGTTATAGGGAGGTTGAGAGTAGCCATAGTGTATACTGGGAGAGAAGAGAGAACAGACTTCGTGAGGGTGATCCGTCCAGCAAAGCTCAGGGATCGGCTCTTCCATCCATTGAGTTTGTTGTTCATTTTTTCCAAGAGTGGTTCGAAGTCAAGTTTGGATATCCTACCTTGCAGTATCGGCATTCCGAGGTAGTTACCAAGCTTCTTTGTGACTTCCACACCACTGCAGGCTTCAAAATCTTTCCTAGTTTCATAGGGGACATTGGGAGTAACAAAAGTTTTAGATTTCTCAATGTTAATCTTAAGTCCCGATGCACTGCAGAATGCTTCCAACACTTTCATGACATTGCGTATTTGTGGAAGAGAGGCCTCCGCAAATAAGGTGATGTCATCCGCAAAGAACATGTGGGACAAGGCCGGACCTCCTCTAGTCAGGTGGATCGGTTTCCAGTCACCTTGTGCAACTGAATCTAAGATCATGTGACTTAGTCTCTCGATGCAAATCAGAAAAAGGTAAGGAGAAATCGGATCTCCTTGGCGAATACCCCTCTTCGGTATTATTTGTTCAGTGAGTTCACCATTCCATATGACTTGAATTTTGGATGATCTAACACATTCATGGACCATTCTCTGCCACTCTCTAGGGAAGCCAGCCAACCTTATAGATTCGTCAATGAAGTCCCAACTTAACCGGTCGTAAGCCTTCTCAAGGTCCAGCTTCATTATCATCCATTTCTTTCCTTGTTTCTTCTTCCGGGCAGAGTGCACAATCTCTTGCATGATTACTATGTTGTCCTGGATTTGTCGACCCGGAATAAAGCTCCCTTGGGTTGGTCCAATGAGTTCAGTCATTAGCTCTTTGAGTCGCTGAACCATGACTTTGATAATGATCTTATAACAGACATTGCAGAGGGCAATAGGTCTGTATTGACTTATGAACTCAGGGTTACCAACCTTAGCGATAAGAGAAAGGAGGGTGTCATTCATCCCTTCAGGAAGTGTGTGTGTCTCGAAAAAGCTTCTCACTTCCTTAATCACAAGCTCTCCTACAATGTTCCAGCATTTATGATAAAATATTGGTTGGAAACCATCTTTTCCGGGGGCTTTGAGGGCTCCCATACTTTTGGTAGCCTTCCAGACTTCCTCACCTTTTATAGGAGACATAATGCTTTCCCAGACATCCTCATTAATGGTGGGAAAACCTTCACAGGACTGAGTATGCCCAACACTGCCATCTGAACTATAGAGCTTAGTGTAATACTGGACAACGTGTTCTTCAAGCCTTGAAGGATTATCCTCCCAAATATTATCAGATGTATACAACCCACTGACTCTATTCTTTCTCCTTTTGATGATGGTCGACATGTGAAAGTAGGAGGTGTTTCTATCCCCATTACAAAGCCATTGTTCACGTGACTTTTGCATCCAGATTAGTTCCTCTTGCTCAAGTGTCTTTTCTATATCACTCTTCAGTTTCACTTCCTTGTCCATAAGCCTCCTCGATGTTGTAAGGTTAGGGTGGGCTTGCAGTTTATTCAAATCTTCTATGAGCTTCTGTTTCTTGTTAAACACATTACCAAAAACACGATTGTTCCACGTTAGTAGTGAAGTTTTGAGATTTTGGAGAGCCATACTTACCTTATTTTGGTTCTGCCAAGCGCCCTCAACAAGTGGGGTGAAGTCTTCATGGGTCATCCAAGCGACTTCAAACCGGAAGGGTCGTTTATCTCTTCTATGTTTGATGCTCGGTCTTAATTCCAGAAGGAGAGGAGAGTGATCAGAAGAAAATCGAGCAAGATGTCTAACATGTGCATCAGGCCACTCCATCCTGCATTCGGAGTTCATGAAGATACGGTCCAGTCTCTTGCAAACTCTCCTGTTGTTTTCCTTTCCATTGTCCCAAGTGTATATAGGTCCCGTAAACCCAAGGTCAATCAGTCCATGCTTAGCAACAACATGTTTAAATGTGTTAGTGTCTCCATGAAGCTTTCCCGAGCCTCCTTCTCTTTCATGACTATTCATTATGCAGTTGAAGTCCCCTCCGACTATAAGAGGACCATTTATACTACTAAGGGTTAAGTCTAGGTCATTCCAGAAAGGTGCTCTTCGGGTTTGGTCAGGGGGTGCATAGATCACTATGAGGTGGTACATAGTAACACCAGTACCAATGGTGGCATGAATGAAATGTTTATTCTTGTGGCGAATGTTGATATGGATCTTCTCTTTGTCCCATAGAAGCCAAACACCGCCCTCGAATCCTTCTGCTTCAACTCTACAAACATCTGATAGATTGATTCTATCACAAATAGCTTGAGCAGTGGCTCCAGAAACGCGTGGTTCAAACACTGCTAATACGTTAACTTTGTGATGACTCAACATATACCTAACTGCACGTCGAAAGCCGTTTTTTCGGGCTCCGAAGACATTCCACATTAAGCAATTCATTAATAACTATATATAAGAAGTGAGGGTAGAAGGGATAACCGATTCAGGTCATCTGTGCGTCTACCCCTTCTCCATCTGTTGCGTTGTATTGTTCAGTAATATCCATGGTGTCGTCCCCAGTTGTGCTGGATTGAGCTAGAAGATGAACATTCAGTCCTCGGGCATGATCATCGACATCCCGAGGGACATAGGGTGGTGTACCTATTCCAAGGACCTTATCATTTTGTATCTCAGCAGGAGCAGCCATCATGCTGTCTTCTGGGGTTGAATGTTTGTTCTTATCTCCTCTATTTTCCTTGGGATCATTTTGGCGAATTAGAGCATCTTCCGAAGGTCTAGGTCACTTCAAAATTTTTTCTACAACAAATTGCTCCTCCTGTTGCTTGTTCTCTTTGGCTGAACGTCTAGAGTCCCTTCGTAGTTTGTTCCGTCTTTGTCTCTTTTCCAGTTGGGCCTGTTCTTTTTCTTTATCTTCTGTTTGATTCGATCCGAAGATGGTCCCAGTCTTGCCTCTTCGGCTTCCAGCTGCACTTGTTTCCGCTTCGTCTGTAACATGACTGGTTTTGTTCTTATTCATTTTTGTTTCTATCTGTTGCTTGTTAGGAGATACCTCTTCCGACCCTTCATTCAAACTTTTTTCCTTGTTTTGTGGTGCGTTCTTCTGCGTGGGTCCCATGTTTCTTACTGTTGACGATTTTGGATTGATATTAACTCTTTTGGAATTGTCTCCTTTTTTCCTCCCTCCTTCAATATACTCTTGCCTAAAATGCTGAACATTCCTTCCACTATTCTCCAGAATCTTATCCTTTCCTTTTATTGATATTTGTTTCCTTGCTACCAGCATCCATGGTCCATAGCTCTCCTCTTCACCGGCGGCGTGATCTTGGTCTCCGGTGGGTTGCATTGTTGTGTCCTCTTTGGAATGTGAGCTTTCCTGGGTTCTGGGCTTTGTTTTTTCAACTTCTTCATGACTTCCCGCATTGGTAAATGGGCAATTGGAGGCTAGATGTCCATATCTACCACATTTGTAGCAGATTGTTTCAAGTCCTTCATACTCTATAGAACATCTCTTCTCATTAATGAATAAAGCAGTTCGTAGTGGCTTCTCTAGATCAATCTCTATACAGACTCTCGCAAATCTGCCTCTGTTGAACAGCAAAGTTTTTGGATCTATAGATATAGGAGTCCCAAGGCTTTCGGCCATCTTCCATAGAATGCCCTCATTGAACCATTGTACCGGGATATCAGTGATTCTGATCCACGTCGGGGCTGTAGTGATAGGTGTATTAGTAACAAAATCTGGTGTCCACCTCTTCATGATAAGGCATCGACCAAATATTGTCCAAGGTCCACCTGTTAACACCATTAACATTTCATTTTCATTCTTGAACCTTGCTATGAAGTAGCTATTATCCAGGTCAATGAGTTGGAGATTGTCTCCATAATTCCAAAGCTCTTTCAGTTTCCTCTCCATGACTGGTAGAGCAATGGGATATCCGAGAACTCTGAATACAATGGAGTTTTTCCATCTAGCCTCAAGTTCACAGGTAACATCTTTGGCCACTGTTATGGCAGGATTTCCGTCAGGGCCATAGGGGAAGGTTATTTCAACCTTATTCACTAGGGAGATTAGAGGTTCAGATTGCTTATGAGTAACCTTAGTGGAGTTACCCAAAGCAATTTCTCTCCAGGAAAGAGGTTGAATAACCATATTCTTCTCTCTACTTTCATTATTCCCCATGACGAATGTCATCTTCTCTTGTTCTTTGTTGCCAGGAATAGTTGATGTTGTGGTCTCACAGTCAACTGGAGTTGTGTTTTCACTAGGGGCAGTTTCTTTCCTTTGTTCATTAGCCTGATCCTTCATTGTGGTCGTTTTTTCTTCTTCCACCATAATCTCGTCTTCATTTGGTGCTGGTCTTTCTTTCGTGTTCGTTGTGGATGGGTTGGGTTCCTCCATTAATCCGTGGAAACGTTCTACGACAGCCCTGGAATAAGAGCGCCGGTGCCGGAGCACAGGCCAAGAACCGCCTTTTCGCTACAGTTCTGAGACCTAGGGTTTTTTTGAGAGCGTTTTTTCCCCTTTCGTTGATCCAATTTGATGTTGAGTTTACGTTGATTGTTGTAATCGCCATCATAATATGTAATCCAAAACCCTAGTTTGGCATGTTCTCTAGTTGTAATGAAACGTTCCGAGTAACTTTTGTGTGTGTGTGTGTGCTACATTCCCTTCTTGATTGTATTTTAATCGTAACATAAATAATGATCACTTAATATGACACCATGTCACCATCTTACCAAAGAAAATTTTGTACTTTTTATTGGCCGGCCAAATTTGTTATGTAGACTTTTACAATATTTGCTATATTAAATAGACTCATGTCATAAACTCATTTAGTAAATGTATTCTTTGTAGGGTAAGTGATGAAATTTAGAGGGTCTGCAAAACAAAAGAATATAAAAAAGAGGCTAGTTTATCAAATTTGCATTAAATTATCCAATTTAAACCGAAAACATAAAGGTCTTTTAAGTGTTAAAGGGTGGCATTATCATATGAATATATTATTGCAAATAATTAGGTTAAATGGACTTTTTTTATAAGCTTTTGTTAGACCCCTCTAATTTTACCACATATATATATATATTTAGTTAGAGCATTTATTCTCAAGGATCAGAACTTGCAAACAAGATGTGAAGGTGACAATTTCATTTCGAAGAGTATTAAAACTTGCAAATTCGTGTCAGCACTAAAGTGCACAACTTTATTATTTATAGGGCAGTTTGGTTAGATTTACGAAAAGAAAATGATTAAGGAGACGAAAATAACTATAATTATATCGTACGATCATTTTTCCAAGTTAAAAAAATACGGGCATCTCTATGTATATAGGCTTGCTCTATCCTATTATTATCTCCAACGGTCATCTACTTGAATGAATCAAAGAATTTCTAGTTCGCCACAAATTAGGATTCAATAGTGTTCTAATTTTAAGAAATGATCGTGAAATGATACATTTACAAGTGAAAATATGTTTTTTGTATGAATGATTTCCGGAGGTCACGACATGAGAACAAAAGTTTAGATACATAGTGTAATTTTGTGTATAAATTAGACACCTTTTGTTATATTGTGTAATTGAAATTTTGTCATTTTTTGTTGTTTAAAGTCATTGTAGTAGAATTTGATTTTAATACCCATTACTGAAATAAAACTTTGGATTCTTATCTAAATGAAATTAAACAATGATGTATAAATAAATTTTTAGTGTCTGTTTGGTTGAAGCGTTGAAATGGAAACGGAATGGAATCGGATAAGGGTTAGGAATGGAAATGAAAATGATGGGATTACTTTCATGTGTTAAAAGAGCTCTAACCAAACATATTTTTTTGATTGATTCGGAATCATTCCGTTACCGGGAATAATTCCTAGCGCTTCCAAACGGGCCATAAATTCGTTTCTTTTATGTTTCTCTTTCTAGAATCGAAACCAAACAGACCCTAGACTTAGAATACATGTCCATGTGATTAGATTCACTCACAAACCCTCATACAAGACATAAAAGACATTAACTTCGGATTCTTATCTATCTTTGATATCCTTCCATTATTTTAATTCAATTTGACACATTTAGTTTTGAATTTTTATATACCGATTATTTCCAAACCCTTAATCGAAGGGCTCTAACTCTTCCAAGTACAAAAACCCTAACAAGTTTCTGATTATAATACCCTAGCCCTAAGGACATTTTGGAGAAACCCAATAAGTATCCCCACTCTACCCATATTCCTTCTTTTTAATAAATTATATTAATTTGTACTTTGTTTGTCATTATTACACAAACTGCACAAGAAATGTTGCATTTCAATTCAGAGGATCAAACACATCGGCGGATTATCTTGCTTCCCTTACACTTAATTTTCTCATAGGTTTTCACATGTTGCATCTTAGGGTCCGTTCGGCAACACCTTTTTACGGGGTTATTGTACTCGGATTATTTTGGCCAAAAAAAAGTATCCAACTTCAAGTGGATTATTGGGAGATTATTGAAAATTTTCATCTCTCAAAATAATCTCCAAGACACACCAAACGGACCCTTAGTCCACCTATTTTAATCCCTGTACTGAAAAATAATGTTCGAGGAGTAGCGACCCAAAAAACTTGTCATTTGTTAGCTGTTTCAATTTTATTATACTAATAATTACGGACGCGAATGAAGTTCCCGTATCCATTACCCAAAAAACAACAATAAATGACTAGATGAATAGGCATGTGCTACGTACATGTTTAAAAAAATATATTTATACGTTATTAGAAATTTGTTCTATTAAAATTGTCAATGTTTTGTGCGTATTTATTAATTATTGGTGGTCATTCAAATAATCCGTTAAACCAGGCAATAAATCGAATGCCCTAATATGAAATAAGTCATATAGGATCAGATAATTATCTGTTGATATTCAAGTTATCTATTTGACCCGTTTAAAACTTAATATTCGAATAAAAGTGAGTGGATATTTTTTACTTATTAAAATAAAATTTATTTAGAATTATGGACATCTGTTTTATAAAAGAAATTATGATCCATTTTGATCCAAGGAGGGCAATGTTTTGGATCGGGTTAAAAAGAATAACAATGTTACAAATTTCACCGAATGAGATATGTTTTATAGATTTATTTTGAGAAGATTGGTGAAATAGATGATACAATAAAAATATATATTTTTTTTATATCTGTCTAAAACGAGTTCTAATATATAAATAAATCCAGTAATATAAAGATTGAGATTATTGATTGTATACTGTGTATAAATTTTTACATGAGTGTTAGTGGAGGCTACATTGACTACAATTTTTTTTGAATCTTACATGTATACAGGATTCCAAAATTTTAACTGAAATATAAAGTATGTGTAAGTCGACTCGATTAAAAAGTGAACAAGTTCCGAGCTAGGCTTTTTTGAGACGAATTCGAGTTGAGTTTTTTTCCGAGACGTGCTCAAGTCGGGTAGCTCAACTAAATAACAACTCTGCAATGTTATTCAAACTCAAAAGCGGAGCATGAACGTACTCAAAGCTAATGGAAATGTGACGGGACGAGATTGAGGTCGTTCTGCGTCCCGTCCTGCAAATTATATGCGGGACGGTACGAGATTACCCTGAATGAGAAGATTCCGTCCTACATCCCGTCCTGCAAAATTTTCACAAGACGGGACGAGATATACATTTTTTTTCAAATCCTTCCGAGATCAGGACAGATCACCAACGAAACCGGAACGGAACGAGATTAACCGAAATTTATGTTTAACCCTACTCAAAACTCATCTCATTTATAAACAAATTGAACCTCAATTTTCACTACCTAGCTTTAAAATGTAATCATACCTTACTCGTTTAAAAAAAAGGAATGAGCTCTCATATGTAACCCTGTAGGCAAAACGGAGTCTGTGTCATCTTCCATCCCACTTCCCAAGCATGTCTGATTACATCCCAGAATCTCTATGGTCAAAGATCTTCAAAAAGTTGATACCCGAAACCCTAATCAGATGCAGCTGCGTCTGCAAATCATGGAGATTTATGATATATTCTCAGTTCTTCATTGATTCTCACCTAGCTGCTCAAAACCCTAATCTTATCGTTAAGGAAGATCAAAACTATTTTGTCCCCTTTCATCCCGATCAAACCCTAAATCAATTTGATCTTCGATTTCAATTCGAACATCTCGGATTTAGCATCATTGGAACCGTCAATGGTGTCGTCTGTCTTGCAAACGAGTCCTTAGCGTCGTTTGGGACCCCTAACGACGTCGTTCTTTGGAACCCTTCCATCAGACGCTGCGTTTACCCTCCGACGTCTCCTCATTTCGTCGCCGCCGGGTAATATTTGAAATATGAAGTCATTTATATTATTTACTTTATTATTTTTATAATTCAATTATTACTTCTTTTGGTGGCGTTTAATTGTAGATTTACTCAAAACATTTTTTTTATTATAGTATTAAATACATAAAGTTACTCTTAAATATGTGACATTTCACGATCAGTTGTAAAAAGTTTTCATTTTATTTATAAACTTTGAGTGCCCGTTTGTTTGGAGCGGTGGAATGGAAACGGAATGGAATTAGATAAGGGTTAGGAAAGAAAATGGAAATTATAGGATTACTTTTATGTGTTAAAAGACCTCTAACCAAACGTTTTTTTTATTGATTCGGAATCATTCCGTTACCGGGAATGATTCCTAACGCTTCCAAACGGGCCATGAGTTTAATTTTTGTAGGTGTTTACTAAGGGATTGATTTATTTCTATAGGGTTTATATGGGTTATAAACCACTCAAAAATAAACTTTTCAGACCAAGGTTATTTTTGGTTCCATGAGTTTATTTTTGTTTAAACCCCGATTTTGACCTTGTGGTTTTCCATCTTGATATTATTTATTCATCCTTGGGTATTCAACGTTATTGTTCGGCTTTTTTAGGAACATAAGAGTCTTTTGAAGTAAAATAAACCCAAAAAATAAACTCCAAGTAAACAACCTTATCTAATTTATTTATATAAATCCATCAAGAAATAAACCTGAAAATAAACTATAAACCCATATAACCTCATTTAGTTTATAAACCCGAAAATAAACTAATTTGCAAGTAAACAGGCCCTAAATTAACAACTAAATGTATAGTATCATAAATTTTATTTATTTTATGAATTATATTATCATATGTTATTAGTTGTAAATAGTTAATCTATATAATCCTTGCATAACTAGTAATTTTATAGTTTCTAACCTCATCTAAACTTAGTAAAAAAAGAAAGAAAGATTGTTAGCTCGAATATAAAGGATATGTAATACTTGATAAAAATGTAAGTAATTGTGTTTATATATATAACCTTAACTTACAAAGATTTGGATTTTTACTAAGGGTTTTGGAAATCAGAATTATATTACTGTTAGTATTTTTTTTAACCTCATTATATTTATTTAATTGATGTGATATGCCTAATAAGAAAAAATTACAGACGCAAGTAAGAATTTGAAGTTAGATTAAGGGCCCGTTTTAACTCCAGAATCGGAAACGGAATGGAAATGAATCTAGTGTTTTGAAAAAATGATAACCGATGTGTGTCTTATCAAACTATTATTTTTATGGAAATTTGTGTTTTTAAGTAGACTATGGAGAAAATTGTTGAAGAGGTTTTTAAAAGCTGGTTAAAAATATGTAATAGTTTAAGTCATTTTCATCAAATATATATATATATGTCCCTTTCATCTATTAATCTGTTTTAATTTAAATTTTTCAATAAATTTATATAAAATTCACCTACAAATTTCCCTTATCAAACTATTATTAGATTAATTACTGAACTCCTTAACAAACACACTGGCCAACCCTATTTATTAATAAAGCCTACTTACCAAATTTGCCCATAACTTTTTGAGACATATTACAGCTACACTTCCACGTTGGGGATTGGATACGACAATTCCACACGCGATTTAAAAGTTGTGAGGGTTGCCCGTATTGTACGGGGCGGTCCATTCGGCCGTAGCGGATATATCCCTCCACGAGCCGAAGTTTTCTCGGTTAGAGAATGGAGTTGGAGGAAAGTTGATTATGGCGTTGTTGAGTGTTCCCCACTCCAAAACAGGTGGGCCCAATGTATGGTTAATGGGTCGGCCCATTGGGCCGCTTTCTTGAGGTACAAAGGAGAAGTAGTGTTATCGTTTGATTTCGATAGAGAAGAGTTCAACACAATTGAGCTCCCAAGCGAGCTTCAACGTGCTCAGGCGCATGTTAGCAAGTTTGGGAGTACGATGTTGGCGATGGTGCATTTTAAGCACGAGACCGGTGGGTCCCACGGGTTTGATGTGTGGGCCATGCGGGAATACGGAGAGGTGAACTCGTGGAGTAAGGTGGTTAGTGTTGAGGCGGAATGGGGAGTAGTGAGGAGTGTTGTTTGGTTGAGGGAAGATTCGGAGGAGATGATAGTTGTGACGGAGAATGGGGAGATGTCGCGTTATAATGCTCGGAGTCGAGTGGCTAGGCCGCTTGGCATTCGATGCGAGGGTGTCGATGGGTGTTTTGCCGATGGCTTTGTACGAAGTTTGGTTCTATTGGATTTATGAACTCGCCCTCACTTCAATGTCTCTGCATTATGCCCATTGGCTATCGTGCCCTTGTTGGGCGAGGCTTTGTTTGAAAGAGAAAAAGAATTAGAAAGAGTCATTTTCGAGATGTGGTCCATTTAATGCATTCTTACGGATGAAAATATTAAATTCACGATTTGCACAAATATCAGTTAGTAAAGAAGGTGCCCAAAATGGATCCGTTTGTTATCAACTCCGTTGACAATTTACTTTTCTAGATTTGTCATTGTTCGGCGGATTTTATTAGTTGATTATAGTTTATCTGTCTTCGTCTTAATTGGTTAGTTGATTGCATGAAATTGTTCGTCATTTTTGTTCAACGGTCATGTGGTTGTTCCGATGTATCTTCAATTTTCGTGATTACAATCGGCTGATTTTACCATATTTAATGGTAGGGTGCTTAAATCTTGAGTATATGTTTGTCTATTCGAAAATATGATATAACGGTATTATTACATATTCGTATTAGATGAATTATTTATTTTAGATTGTTTTAAATAGTTTTGTATGAGATGAATCAAGCTAATAGAAATAAAATTAGTATATATTTGAAAATTTTCGTGTAGGATTAGTCACCGTTCAAAAGTATCAATTGATCTTGTTTTTTGATTTTTTAAAACGAAGAGGTTGATCTACCTTCCAGAGGTAGTCCATGTTAAATCATCCTTGTGGATGAGAACACGAAATTCGGGATTGTCTAAAAATATTAGTAATGAGTTTGGTCACATTTTGTTGGTAATGAGAAGCATATTTTGTTGAGAAACACCCATTTTGTTGGTAATGAGTAGGGTTGCACAACTTTGGACCATTGGAAAATTCCGGTCCGGTCCGATCTAAGATTTTACGGTCCGGTCCGGTTTTGGACCGTAATGTTCCGGACCGGATTTTTTTTTTTAATACTTTTCATATTTTTTAACTAGAACATCCGGTTCGGTCCGGTCCGGTCCAAACCCGGACCGGATCGGATTTAATCAATACAAAAAAATATATTTACAAAATAAATAAAAATAAAAATTAAATGGTCCGCACCGGACCGGACCGTCCATGGACCGTTTCATCCAATTACTGAAACGGTCCGGTCCGGTCCGGACCATTTGGACAGTCTTAGTAATGAGTTTGGTCTGGTTAGATGTACGAGATCGAGATCTTCAAATGAGACTTTGAGCCATCATAACTTGTATTCTTATACTATACATGAATGCAAAAATGTAAGAAGTTTATTTTTAAAAAAAAGAATCAATTGACTTGCTTTATTCCATGAAGATATTACATATATATACACATAAGGATATAACGATAACGTTATCAATGGAAAACCGATAAAACGGTAACACTAACCAAGGTAACAAGATATATACACAAAATATATTAGACTTCCTTTGACACAAACCCAATTAGAAGCATGTCTGTCATAAACCAACTAGAAATGTCTCAAAAACTCTTGAAAAACTAGTTCAAACAATCTGTTTTCAAGGCACTAAATGAATATAATTTCAAACTTTGAACAACGGTTACTTTGTAGAGTGAATTTGCTATCTAGCCTTACTTCACTAATTTTGTTGAGTAAATGTGAAGCTCAATAATTTTGTTAGAATATGACCTATTTTAAATTATTTAGACTAATTTACCCTTCTACGAGAAATTTAAAGATTCCTAATAAATAACTATTGCCTTTTAATTGACCTGCAATCCTAATTGAAGAAGGTGTATTTTGAAGAAGTTACCAATTTTAATCAGCGTAATCAATTACTAAATCATAAAGAATACAAGAAACATTTACGTGAATTGATAAAACTAGCATGTTACATGCTTGTACTGAAGAGTACAAGAAAATTCTTGATAAAATTTTACAAAAAATTTACAAGAATTGATCAACGTAATCAATTAGTAATTAATCAATTATTAATTAATCGTGTATAAGAAAATTTTACAAGAAGATAAATCGTGAAATCGTGTACAATAAAATTTTACAAGAAGATAAATCGTGAAATCCAACTTGTCCACTTGGTATTAGGGTGGGAGGTAGGGGCAACCAACTAGAGATCAATTCATGGCGACTACATTCATTTATTAAGAGAGATCACTGAAACAATTTTCTCCACTACTTTGTATATAATTTGTAAAATCAGCATCTCCTTGAAATTTGATCGTGTACAAAAGCTTGTCTTTGTGTCAAGCCAAGAGAGTAAATCCAATAGATTTTGAGCTCATCTCCTCCTCTTAAGCTTTCAGGCCTTTCTTGTTTCCATATTGGGACATGTTTCAAGCTTTTAACCTTCACTAGAACTGCATGCTGTATAATCATGGCTCAAGTTAAGAGAGATCACTGAAACAATGAAGCCTATTTCTTTTCAATGATGAAAATCTTTGGAGAATTATATTTCGAATGGAAAACTTCTGGTAATGGCTTGTATTTCAGTAATAGTTCTCATAAACGATAATATACATGAAAGCAGATTACCTGAGGAAAATGGACTCCATTTCAAATTGTCCCTCTTTCTCTGATACATACATGATTAACAATTTCAACAGCAGCTCCTGAATATGCAACACGGATCCTGGGTAAGGAGCATACTCTTGAATATTTGGAGCAATAACAACCAACAGAAGATGCAAATTCTAATATTCAAGAGTATGCAGTTAGGCCATACTCACCTAACTGCATACCAAGACACAAGCAATGAGACATACTTTGACATCAACAGATAACAAGATGCAGTCTATACATAAAGATGCAGGTGCGTCATCGATCAGTACATACGCACGTACAAGATAGATAAATGGCATTCAGACTCTGACATCAATAAGCTTGGTGAGCTAAGAACGTGAACTAACACCAGTTATTTCATCACATATGTAACAGCTGCCTCTATTCAATGAAGAACAATACATTGATGTAACAGATGCATATGGACGTAAAAATTGGGAAAAATCTAAGAAAGTGATTAGATGCATACCAATCGTCCACCCTCCATGATCCCGCGAATCCAATCAACACCCTCCATGATCCCACAAAATCTAAAAAAGATCAAAACATTGATTGATCCCTAAGTAACTGATGAACATTTCAACACTTGATATCTGCAATGATACAAATGAATTTAGTTGCTTACAACTTCATCACTATCAGCTTTCTACATTCTCATTAATGAATTTAACTTCTGTTATTTTGTCTAGATGATGAACAAAAGTATACCGTGTTCATTACACAAAAGAGATCGACCCTAAGCTCTTTGGATTCCTTCCCCTATTGTTGTTGAAGAAGAGACTGCAAGCATCTTGTTGTCAACACAAGATTAAATACATATTCTCCCTGTGAAGATACAACTTATGTTAATCCGTCATGTTATGTAAAATAATCACAGACAACAATCAACAAGCCGGTGAATAATTATATATAAATAGTACGTGAGGTGATGAAATATATATTTTAGCTGATCTCCAGTGTACCTTCAACTTACAACAATCCCAGACTCCTGGGGCAATCAACATGCCAATGACTAAGATTCTTTCCAAAAATGGCAACTGAGTGAAATTTGCAGCAATTTTGGTGAGATGTGTATCTCAAATCAACAAACTGCACACAAAAGAGCAAGCACACAATCAACAGATCATGCTTAATTTCAAATCAGGTTTAATCAAGAAGCCAACTGAGTGAAATTTGTAGTAATTTAATCAAGAAGTCAAAAAAACCTAGATTAAAAAATGGTGCTATTCCAAAGTACCTGTCACTCTCCGATCACCATGAACACACTGCAGGTGCTCTGCAACTGATGCAAGGCCGCTAACCCAACGAGACAAATATGCCATCTCCGGACTAAAGACTATCTTGTAGATCTTCAAGGGTTCAGAGATGTTGACAAACTCCGGTAGAAATACGGACTACAAATGCATCCAACAGAAAAAGCTTAATTTCCATTCCTAAATGTATAGAACAATCAATATACAATATCACTAGCAAGCTAGCAAAGACCAGGAAACTGACAATGAAGAGGGTTAAAAATACTATTATCATCATTTTGAACATACCTAAACATTTGCTGAACCATGAAGAGGGTTGGTATTCTTGGATATTCAGTTTTACAACATTCAGTTCAAGTAGTTACTTTACTTACAAAGGTGTTGACATTCGCATGCTCGTGAGGAGTCATTCCCTGTACAATATAAAGTAGAAAGATTTAACAACAGCAATTTACAACAGGGTCACTAATCCTAAAAACAAGAGTATCCGTGAGCTATATTAAGACATGGACTTCAATTTTGAAGCTTTAACAGTTCAACATTACATTTCCACATAAGTGACAATTCCCACTGAGGTACATTTTTTTTTGAGAAAATTGGATGAAATGCCCCCCATCATAAAATTCATTAGCTAAATAACATAGGCTGATAATAAATTAACAAAATAACATCTTTTAATCTCTAATACCTGATTTGCCCCTACTAATATATCTCAATTTTACCCAAATTAATTACAAGAGAATCTTCTAATTGATTATACACTAATCACAATTTAAGAAAGTAAATACTAAATAGAATCATTTTAACATCTTATTCAAAACAGCGTTCCAGCAAATTCCCATTGGTCTTCTCCAAGCTTCCATTCTCCATCAAAGTATATGGATATAACAACCAAACCTGTGCATTTCAAATGACACAATAGTGTATTAGTAAACGTCAAAAAATTAGTGATACATGATCTACATGATGAGTACAAGCATAGTATATAAGAATGTTAGATGTTACCTACAAGTAGTGTAATGATACATTCTTTACAAGAACATTTACCGTCATTATATCATACGATAACTTCTTACAAGAATTGCTACATCAAACATGTTACAAGAATATAAGCAGTTAATTCGGTCCTATGGATAACAGATCATACAAGAAACTTTTATATACAAACAGAAACAAGGTACATGATTTCTAATACTAGATTTACATGGACATCAGATTATTAAACTCCATTTACAAGATTTTCATGTTTACAGTAACTATACTCGTGGATTTCTGATACAAGAATTACATAAGCCAAGGTTAATCTTTCAAATTTGGCCGAAAGAATTACAATAATTCCTATTTAGTTGCAGGCAAATTACAAGACTTACATAGAACGAACAGATTATTACAAGCATTTTGAACAAACATAGTACAAGAATTACCTTCATTCAAATTCATTTGGAGATCTCAACGAGTATGCAGTAGACCTTTTGATCGAAAAATGAACATCGACTATTCAGACCTGTAGAAGAAACCAGTAGATTTCAGTATATAAAATCAACAATTTAATTTTATAATTGCTAATTGATTCAGATGGTTAAAATTGGTAATTCTTTCAATATTTACCTTCTTCAATTAGGGAATATGTGATAATTATAAGGCAATAATCATTGTGGTTAATTAAAGCCAATAATCAATTAAGAATATTTTAGATTCTTGTATAAGGGTAAGTTTGTCCATGAAAATTAAAAAAGGTCATTTACTAAGAAAATTATTGAGCTGCACATTTACTAATCAAAATTAGTGATCTAGAGCTATATACCAAATTCACTCTTTTTATTTATAGGTTATTATGGTTTCCTACAGAACTAGATGACTTGGGCGCTATCTCCGCTATATAAACAGGAATCTGGATTGCATTGAAGTTCAAAATCATGATGTGGAAATCAGTTTTACTCATCGAAAATAACATAATGTTCTTAGACATTGCCACATAAGTGACAATTCCCACTGAGGTTCCTATAAAAAGATCTACCTGGTATCAGCAAAAAGGACAGATGATGAAGTAATGTGAAAGAGTCAAGAAAGCTTAAGATATATGTCTGGCAGTCCAATTATCTGCATGTGTCACGAGATTAACCAAATAAGGTAACAATATAAGTTATTATAAGCGAATTAGACGGCTAAGGTTTCACAAGAATCTTAAACCTCATCGATCAATAGTATCCGGTATCCTTCCACTAGCAATCCAAGAGTGAAAACTGCTTTGACGGATTGATGGACAATGGTGGTGTCAACATAGTTGAAAAAAAGCTTATGGAGGACTCAAAATATTGAAACTCCAAAGTAGCTGCCAACATAGTTGGGGATGGTACCTGTAAAATCTTGAAGAGATATGTTGTATGATTTAAACTTTCAAAGAACCGGGAATGTGAACAAGACCATGCAAGCACTGTATACCAAGATTGAACAGAAGATGCAAATTCTAAATAGTTAGGTTCTTATTTGAATCTTATAGCACTAAAGATACAAATCTGAAAATTGTGTCCGAAGACAAATGCCAGACTTCCGATATAGCTCAGAAAGAAGATGAAGAGGTTAAGGAGCTAAAACCAACCAATGGAAATCAGGCATAGTTAGAACATATTGGTTAAAGATTAAGGATGGCCAATGTTAGCACACCAAGTTACCAAGGAGGGAAAATATGTAGATTCCAAACAAGGCCTAGAAATTGGTTAAAAAGAAACTAAAAGCATTTCCTAATTCAGGCAGTTAGGCTATACACACTTAGGGGCCGTTTGGTTTTAACTCCGGAATTGAAAACGGAATGGAAACGAATATAGTCCATACGTATGCCCTTATTCATGAAAGTTTATGGAATCATTCCTTATGGTTTGAAGTAATTGGAGTATAATTTGATTACATTTGATACCCTATAGAGTAACAAAATGTGAGAAAGTAAGTGCACTTTTCACTAAACCACAAGGAATGATTCCATAAAATTTCATGAATAAGGATATGTATATGGACTAAATTCGTTTCCATTCCGTTTCCGTTACCGGAGTTGGAACCAAACGGGCCCTTAGTAGTGAGGGTTGATTATGACAGCTTGCTCATTAGCATAAATAAAGGAAATGTTGTCCTATGCAGTTTTTTTAATACAGAAATCAGAGCAAGGATCAGGCGTTTAAGCCTTGGCTATGGTTTGAGAGAAAATAGAGTTCTCATTGGTTTTGCATTGTGCGTTCCGGGTGATCTCCCTTTCTTGTGTGCTTGTTTAATTTTGGAGAGTGTTAATCCTCTTGTCTAAGAGTTGATTAGACCCACAAGCATAAAAAAGATAGTAAGGCAGAAAGACCTTTCAATGAAGCCTCAAATTAGAAGCATAAACTAGCAAGGTACAAGAAAGAGAGATATTTGCTTTTATACCAGCTACAAGAGATTGAAAGCGCACCAGAGTCTGTAGCTTGTCAACTGCAAAGTTGGGAATAAAGTGATCAGCCAGAAGAATACATTTTCCAGCTTAAATTCTGAAAAATGCTGCTTTTAATTGTTGATTAAATTGATCTAAATCTATGGGTTGTTCATAAGTTTCAAAAAGCCCTTCATACAAACGTGTAAATGGACTCAAACATAGAGTTCAGTTGTCAAAGCATATGGAAGTTGAAGCCACTGCAGTTTAACTTAAATTCTGAAAAATACATTTTCCAGCTTGACACGTGGACTCACTAGACAAAACAAAGTAATATCCATCATTGATGATAGGAGAAAGAAATTAGAGCTTGCACCCATGAAATAATAAGCAAACATAGTGACTAGTGCATATATGCATACCTTTCTCCTTTCAAGGGCTTCAAGAGCTTGTAAGTGGAAGTTACGAGTGGCACAATTGGAAGTGAAAGCTGCTGCAAGTGTGAAGAAGAAGAATATTGAACTGAATCTCACATGTATTCAAATAGGAAAATGCAGGTTCATATATATACAAGGTATAGGCATATTGGTTTGTTAGAATCTGTTAGAGCCTTTAGGCTTTATTACAAAATGGTCCCTTTATTCTATGAAATACCCATATATAGCCTATAGCAAGAGCACTCTCAATTTTTTTCTTGACTGGGTGCCATGTAATCATGCTCAGCCCAGGAGAAGTATCCAACTGTTTGTGAAGCACAAAAATTAAGTTTCAACCGTAGATTCCTTAGAACATAAATGCTCGAAATGCATTCAACAAGACCACATCATAAGTGATATTGGAAGAAGATTTGACTTCTAAGTAGATAAATACTAATATCTTCAAAGAAACATGTATGGCGACAAGAAAGTCTAGAACATCAGTTGGATGGAAAACATATTACCATTGATAAGCTTCATCAATTTGAATTGAAAGTTTCTATTTTCTTAACCAGAAATCAGGGGGACAAACAATTCATTTAGAGGATGGAACATAAGTGGCAGCCTTATAGACTAAGAAAACTTACAAGCCCAAAATTCTTGGTGAACTTTCATCATCAGGTTAAGGCAAAGGAGAAAGTGGAACTGCACCATTAACAATATTTAATGAAGAATAACACGTTGCACTGTTTGCACATTCTGCTCCTATATTTGGATTAATATCCAGATGCATATAGATGTGAAAAAAAATAAAGATCAGAACATTTATTGCACAAAATAGAAATCTGAAAGGCAATCAAATATCATAGCTAACTGATACATGTATACAACATGATGTATCTCTTATACATTAAAAGGAAGACCACCTACTTGCTACAGTGGTGGGCTTTCTTATTTTGGCGCCACTTGCGCTACTGCTGAGGTTAACAGATTGACAGAATTGAGTCACTTTCACTAGGCTGCTAAACGGCTTTTTGGCTGAGGAAGAGACAAGACCCGCTACTTCATGGATGCCAAGACGCTCAAATATTAGGGTTGGTTGTCTCTCCTGTGTTACTTACACACGTCCTCTTTTGATGAACTCTCACTGCACCTTCGACGCTATTACGCCCGGTGTTGGAAACGTCTTACTCCCTTATGTGTCACGCCAAGGCTTTGATGGTCAGCGTGGTTGAGTTTCCAAGGTACTGGCTTTAAATGCGCCCACATGCTCCTCCCAATGGCCATCTCTTCCTCACCTGAAAACTAATATCTACAAAGAAACAGGTATGGTGACAAGAAAGTCTAGAACATTAGTTGGATGGAAAACATATTACCATTAATAAGCTTCATCAATTTGAAATGAAGTTTCCATTTTCTTAACTAGAAATCAAGGGGACAAACAGTTCATTTAGAGGATGGAACATAAGTGGCAGCATTATAGACCAAGAAAACTTACAAGCCCAAAATTCTTGGTGAACTTTCATCATCAGGTTAATGAAATGGAGAAAGTGGAACTGCACCATTAATAATATTTAATGAAGAATAACATATTGCACACGCTGCTCCTAAATTTGAATTAATATGCAGATGCATATAGATGTGAAAAAATAAATATAAAGACCAGAACATTTATTGCACAAAATAGAAATCTAAAAGGCAATCAAATATCATAGCTTACTGATACATGTAAAACAACATGATGTATTTCCAGAAGAAATGAAGATAGTGATCAAATATCATAAATAACACTGATACATGTAAAACAACATGATGTATTTCCAAAAGGAATGAAGATAGTCTTGCATTTGTTTCAACTTTCAACTGATAATTTTGAATGGTTGAAAAATGATAAGTGTAAGTTTGTGCCTACCTGAGGATCAAAAAAAAATTTAAAAAAACTCAGCAAAAACAGCAACTTAAGCCAAGAATTAATGTCATATTCTGGACAATAATGTTGTGACTTTTTTCTTGTTCCAGCAGCATTAGAAAGACGAAATAGCTTTCCTCTCTGATTTTGCAATTTCCATTTTGTTTTTCTCAAATTTATTTCAGAAAAAGTATACAAATTTGAGAAGGATGCTTATCGGTATTCTTGGTCTTACCACATTCAGTTCTCGTGCAGTGACCTTCTTTAAAGGTTTTCGATGTCCGTGTAGTTCACAGGTGTCAATCCCTGAACAACATTTACTTGAATTAGTTAACAATATCAATTTACCAAAATATTTTGTAAGGACGACAAAATTATATCCTAGTTATAACGAGTAATGACTAATGAGGTATAGCCATATCAGTTCTCAACTTCATATTTGGAATTGTAACAGTTCAACATTACATTTCCGTAAGTCATATTCTAGGCTATAATTTTGTAACTTTTATTCCACTTAGGAAGTAGAGCATTAGAAAGAACAAACAACTCGATAGTAAAAGAAGAAATACGTGCAACAAATATCATGAGCTATATGTACCTGTCAACTCCCTGTATCGACGTGAGGAATGTCCTTAATTAGTGGCCAATAAGTACCTATCGGTTTTCTGCACTTCTCTTCCAATTTTGGACAATCAATAATCCGAAGTGATGTAAGGCGGCTAACCCAATCCGGCAAAGATGTTATCTCATTGCAATATGAGATTTCTAAATCTTCAAGGGCTGGAAGATATTGACACTTGTCTGGTAAAGCCTTGATCTTTTTTAGGAAACTTAAGCGGAGTATTCTCAAGTTCTTAAGGTCCTTCCACGGTAACTTATCCAATTCATGCTCATCAACCTTGCAACACAGAATAGATAAAGATTGCAGCTTGCTGAACTGTTGGATTGCACTATTTACACAAGTAACCTCGTCCAAATTGCAAATCTGAAAAGATTTAACGTTGGGAGGAACTATCCATTCCATATCCTTGTCATTTGGAAGACTCCCATTTATTTTCAATGTGTGTAATCTAGTGAGGTGGTGAAGTCCCTTGAGCAAACGAGCCCCTTGTGGATTATCCCCAAACTCAAATGCCAACACTCTGAGGCTTGTAAGAGACACCCATGGCATGCCATCTTCAATAATTATTTCATCTTCCATTAAGAAACCAGCCCAGAAAAAGTTTGCAACCTGGAAAACTTGGAGAGAAGACAAGTGTTTCAATGAGTGCAAGAGGGAGTAGCGTTTCAATTGAGGACAATAATTTATACAAAGTCTACGTAGGGATTGTAGATGCTTCAATTCATCTTCAGAAAAAGCTAGGTCTTTTATGCCCCAAAGCTCTAAAGTACGTAATTTGGAGCAACTATGAGGAATATTGATAGATGAAAGCAGACAACTATCTCCTCCAAATTTTGCAGGCTTGGGTACTCTCAGTAGCTGCTTCACAAGATTCACATCAACATGCATAAGTTCAATACTTGTCGCAACTGGACAGAAAGGCAAGGAAATTAGTTCTAGGCATCTTGATACTTCCAAGGAAGAAAGTCGTGGAAACCACAACTCATGAGCACCACAAAGTTCTTCTCCAGCTGAACTCCACCACCCCTTTAAACTTCTCATGTCGAGAATATTGAGAACTTCAAGCGATGGGAAAAAAGATCCTCCGTCATAACAAAAGACACTCTCCACATACTCTACATGAGGAATAGTTCTGAGCGTCAATCGTTTAAGTTGAAAGAGGTGCCTTAGATTTGTAAGCTCACGACATGTACTGCAGTTTTTCAGAGTTAATTCGACCAAGTTATGCAGAGAAGAAATCCAATCTGGAAATTTTACTCCAGGATAACCATCAACCTCGAGATGGTTGACGTTGTTGGATGGCTGAAGACTATGTAACACTGCATCAGATTCAGACACCTCCTCTCCTTGAGTTGTAGATTTCCATCTTATGAATAAACCACTTAGTTTTGTTTTGCTACTTAACATCGACTCCTTTGCATCTTCAACACAGTTTTTCCACTGACCTCCTGGAAGTACGATACGAATTACGTCTGTCAAGTTGTTAAGGCGTTTCAAACAACTTAATCCAGCATGATTTTCATTCACAATAAGTTGATCAAGCATAACAAGGGAAGTCATCTTCACCAACCCTATAGGCATATGATCCAACTTATCACATCCCCTAGTTGCTAAGCATCTGAGACTGATCAGCTTTTGTAGATCATCCGGCAACTTCATGAGATTCGAACAATCTTCAAGTCTTAATACTAGCAGCTTTTGCAGCTTGCAAAGACTATCAGGAAGCCTAATCAACTTTTTACTCGCATTGAGGTCGAGATATCTCAGATGAATCAACTTTCCTACTGAGTTTGGAATTTCCTCTGTGTCCAAATGCCTCAAACTCAACGTTCTCAAGCTTGTCAAATTTAACAATACACCATCAAACAATGCTCTTTCAACAAACCTTGTGTAAGGAGACACTAGGCTCCGCATTCCTTTACATTGAAGTAGTGAGCCTTTGATTTCCCCCGCAAGCAAATGTCGGGGAAACGGTTCTCTTAACTCATCAGGGACTTTTTTCATCGTACGACATTCATTTGCAGCAACTTCAACAGCCATATCGTGGAACAAGTCATGCATTTTGCAAGTGACAATACCACGGTAATCTTCCTCAACATTCTGGAAGAGGCATCTTTGAACCAAGTACAGGAAGTAACTCTCCCCAACATCCTCTAAACATGACTTCTCATCAGAGGTTTCAAGCAAACCTTGTGCCATCCATAGATGGATCAAAGTGGTTTTATCAAACTTATAATCCTTCGGAAAGACTGAACAGTAGACAAAACAATGCCTTATGGATGAGGGAAGGTCATCATAGCTAATCCTCAACACTTGCATAATCATATTCTCACGCTTTGGGATTATTTTCATCAGCTCATTATCCATAAACGCAGACCACTGCTTCATATCTTTATTGTACAAGAAGCTACCAATTGTCCGGATAGCAAGAGGGACTTTTGGACACTTCTCGACCATCTGTCTTCCTAGTTCTTCCTTGCCTTTATTCTCTTCTTCATTGCTACTACTATCAAAAGCCATCTTCTTAAACAATATCCATGCATCTTCTTCTGACAGCTCTCCTAAAGCGTAGTGAGGCCTAACGGTAGCAAGATTTTGTGCTACGATCTTTGAGCGCGTGGTCAATAGAATCTTACTTCCTTTATCACCAGCATCCAACAAAAGTTTCAAACGAAGCCAATGCTCGCGAATGTCATCCCATACATCATCTACAACAAGCAGAAACCTCTTACCTTGTATCTTGTCCCTCAACGCTTTTTGCAACTCATCTAGACTAGATGTTTTCATGCCCATGATTTCCTCCAAGGCTTCTTTTAAATTGGAGAAATCACTTACGCAAGCCCAAAGTCGTAGTTCAAAGAACTCCTCCATTTCCTTTGCATTGTAAAGCAGCTGAGCTAAAGTAGTTTTGCCTTGTCCTCCGATGCCAACCACTGCAATAACAGAAACACATTCATCCTCACGAGCATCAGCTCTCAACAATCTTAATAATGCCTTCTTGTCTTTGGCCCGGCCAATTACTGCATCTTCAGGAACGAAAGAGTGTTGAGCATTTCTTTTTACAAGAGGCCTCTCGTCTTCTGTTGTGCTTCTAATAAAGCCGAACTGAGTGATGTCCTTTGCTATGTCATCTAGCCTCCCCCTGAGCTCCTTCACTTTGTGAGCAGTTTTGACAATGAAAACCAAATGGTTTGACTTGGAGAAGAAAAGCTTCATCTTCTTTTTCATTCTACTCCCATCCATGACTTTTTTTCTTAAGGCTCTGGTAGAGATGGTGTCAAACAAGTCATCTGCTTTGTACATCTCATCTCGCAGCCTAGAAAGCCATCCACGTACAGCATCATTACTCGCTTTCTTTTGTTCAGCATCATGCAGTACAGCTTTGATAGTTCTGATGGTGTTTTCAAGCTTCTCGAGTTCATCCTTTGAGTTGTACCACAGTAAGAGCTCATCTTTAGCTAGGGTGCTCAGCTGTGGAAGGAGTGACTTGGCAATGTTTAACACCGCGAGTTCAGCCATGGAAGGAAGTCCCTGTTAGAAAAGCACACAAATCAAAAAATGGAAACTATATACTATCACAGACTAAACGTTCTCAGGTTTGTCAAATTTAACATCACTGATCAACATCTTGGATTCAACTGAACTCGATTATATGCTAGAGGAGATGATGAACCAGGAAAAAGATATCAAGAACAATTGAGATTTGCAAATTTAACACTTACTAGTTGCAGAAAAACCAACCTAAAACCCATCAAACAAAGTAGGTTCAGTGATTCGAGAATACATATATGTACAACAAAAACATAAAAATTATTTGCAAAGTAAACACTTACCGATTGAGGTAACAAACACCGATCAAGAAGACCGCAGATCACTCTTTGAAACGCACAGTAGCAGGTTTGAGAGGATAACGATTACAAAATATGTGAAAATGAAATGAAAACTTGATGGTCTGGTGGATTAGTAATCAAAAACAGACGACAAAGTAATCACTAATCAATTTGCTGTCAAAGATAGACGCCAATTATCGTAGGAATATTTTGGGGGTGTTGTGTTTTTATATAATTTACGATAATTATGTTTTTAACACAATTTGACAAAATGGGTAGCATACCAAACATTCCACCAAGCTTTTCTTTAAATCGAAAGATAGTCGAGAAAGTAATCACTAATCAAAGCACGTTAGTCACTTTTTGCTGTCAAACATCCTTAATTATATTGGTAGTGTTGTATTTTTAAATAATTTACCATATTTTTTAAACAAAAAGTTTAGCACACCAAACATTCCACCCAAGCTTTGCTTTTAACCAAACCTCCGATCAACTCTTTAAATTACTGTAGTCTGGATTGAACAAGATCTTGCTGCCAGATTTGTTTGATCATTTTTCACAGCTGTACCAGCATTTTTCAGAGTAATTATTTGTTATTTTTGTTGATCATTTTTCATAACAACTGACTGTTGTATTTTGTTGATTAGCACCAAAAAAAATTCATGTATTGATCATAGGCTCATAGCTAGATGTCTAAGCTATTTGTCAACAAGTTAGGAACATACAATACATTGACAAGTGATAAGCCATTGCTGACAAAGTTACAATCAACTGAAGCAAACAAAATCTTGAGGGTTGATTCATCATATTACAAGCCAACGGAGTCAAATTTGTAGTAATTTAAGCAAGAAGTAAACAAAATCTCGAGGAGTAAAAATGGTGCTACTCCAAAGTACCTGTCACTCTTCGACCACCATGAACACACTGGTATTCTGCAAATGAAGCAAGGGCTCGGAGATGTTGACAAATTCTGGTAAAGACTTCATCATTTCGAAAGAGAAATATGTCGACTCCATATATATCCAACAGAAAAGGCTTAATTTCCGGTCCTAAATGTATAGAACAAAGAACTAATCAATATACAATTTCCATAGCAAGTTAGCAATGACCAGGAAACCGACTATGAAGGGGGTTGATTCACTATCATAGGGTTAGAAACTCTATTACCACCATCTTGAACATACCTAAACATTTGCTGAACTATGAAGAGGGCTGGTATTCTTAGATACCCAGTTATACCACATTCAGTTCCGGTAGTTGCTTTACTTACAAATGTGTTGACATTCGCATGCCCATGAGGAGTCATTCCCTGTACAATATAGAGTAGAGCAATTTAACAACATCATTTTACAGCAGGTGACTAATCCTAAAAAAAAAATATCCATGAGCTAAATTAAGACATGGACTTCGATCAATTTTGGAGCTTTAACAGTTCAACATTACATTTCCGTAAGCTATATTCTAGGCAATAATCTTCTGTTACTTAGAAAAGAATCTTGAGCATTTTTCCAATACATAATTTATAGGATATTATGGTTTTCCTACAGAACTAGATGACTTGGGAGCTATCTCCGCTATATAAATAGGAATCTGGATTGCATTGAAGTGCAAAATCATGATGTGCGAATTCAGTCTTACTCATCGAAAATAACATAATGTTCACAGACATTACCACATAACTGACAATTCCCACTGAGGTTCCTATAGAAAAATCTACTTGTTATCAGCAAAAAAGGACAAATGATGAAGTAATTTGAAAGAGTCAAGAAGGCTTAAGATGTCTGAAAGGCTTAAGATGTCTGAAAGGCTTAAAGATGTCACGAGATTAACCAAATAAAATAAGTTATTATAAGTGAATTAGATGGCTAAGGTTTCACAAGAATCTTAAACCTCATCGATCAATAGTATCCGGTATCGTTCCACTAGCAATCCAAGAGAATAAAAGCATTTTTCCAATACATTTTTTTTTTTGTATAAAGTAAGAAGAAATCTACTATCCAGATCTATGACATACTTTAGTCTACAGACACCTATTGTTTCTACTTGACCCCAGATCTAAACTAGTAGTATCACAATTGTCCTAGAGGTATGCATCAAATCATCATTTTCTGCAGCTCTAAAGAGAAAGCATCTACTATTAAAATCTATGCTTCTAATAATTGCACCAACAAGGCAACAGCTGCAACCGATAACGACATTGCACCTGTAGCTTAGTTCCTGATCTCGAGAGACAAGCCATCCACTATTAATCTGAGATGACTTTAATCAATCTCTACAAGGTATCACTTATATTTTCTCTACTTATATTCATTGCAGCAGCAACTGTAACAGATAATTAGACTGCACCAGCAACTTAGTTCCAATGTGATCGATGTTTCCTTCCCCAATTACACAGGTTTAGCATCGTCATCACAGCCACTATTCTTAAAAACCGAAAAAATGATATGAACATCATTGCAATTAGCTAACCTCGTCAACACCAGAAACCAAAATAGGATCCGTCTGGAAATCCCTAGAGCAAATCACAGCAGCTTCTCTCTCCAACCAGCTTTCGCAACTCTCTGCGTCCTCCTCGCAGTGTTGAAATTCGGAGGTGTAGAAGGAATCAGACCACCATGAATTGACCAAAGTAGCGTTCTTAGCCACATCAAGTCTCCCTACGAAAGCAATTTCAGTGATGAATACTAGGGCAACAAATAGAGGCATCAAATTGCACCATTTCTTCTTCGGATTTTCATGAATCCTCGTCCCTGTTCTGACAGGTGCTACTACTGCTAGGATAACTATTTCCAGTCGAAGAATGCATCAATTTCTCTCTGTTGATAGAGATCAGGTCTTCAGATGAGTGTCAGATTGTCTTTATCTATTACACAAAATCACAGATTTAGATAAACTTTTACAAAAATGACACAAATTTTGAATTACAGGTAATCTCATATTTTATTCATCTTAATTTGAGTCTCTCATATTTTATCGGAACTTGTATTCGCACGGTTAAGGATTTAGGTATTGCACGACTCATTCGCAAAGCGTGAACGTGAGGCCACGTTCATGCTTTGCGAATGCGTGAAAGGGTCACGCATTCGCAATGCGTGACCCTTTCACGCCCTAAAAGCGCTTACGGAATGAGATCCCGTAAGCGCTTTCATTCAAAAAAAAAAATTTCGGAAACAGCGACGGCGACGAAGGAGGCCAAAGCCGAATGAAGCACCATTTGACACAAAATCAGCAATGGACAAAGACGGTAACGAAGAAAGGCCATTTCAGAAGCGGAAACACGACCCGAGAGAGGTATCGTTTGATTTTTGTTCGGTTTTTGCTCGGTTTTCGTTTTTCACTTTTCGGTTCGTAATTGAGCATGAAATGGACATGAATAGGTTAGATTGTTGTTGAATTAGTTATTTTTAGGTTGATTGAAGAGAGATTGTTGAATTAGTGGGATATGGAGCTTCGACAGTCCGCCTTCAATGGCGGACTGTCGAAGAAGATGAACAGTGCTCCCACGGTCACGCATTGCGAAACCGTGGGAGCACTGTTCATCTTTTAATGCATTGGAATGCATTATAATCCATTCCAATGCATTAAATTAAATAAAAATATATTAAATATATAATTAATTTAAAAAAAATTAATTTAATTAAAGAATAATAAGTACAAATTAAATTAAATAAAAATATATTTATTTAATTTAATTGTAACATATTAAATATATTAAATTAGTTTATCCAATTTAATTTAAAATAAAATGGATTAAAAATATTATATTAAATATATTAACATTATATAATCTTAATTAATGTATATTAATTCAAAATAAATGGAATAAAAATATATCTAATTAATTTAATTGTAATATATTAAATATATTAAATTAGGTTATCCATTATAATTTAAAATAAAATGGATTAGAAATATTGTATTAAATATATTAATATTATATAATCTTAATTAATGTATATTAATTCATAATAAATGGAATAAAAATATATCTAATTAATTTAATTGTAATATATAAACGGAAACTAAATAAAAGAAAATGGAATTAGTTTATTAAATTAGTTTATCCGTTTTAATATAAAATAAGATGGATTAAAAATATATAAAATAAAATAGATTAAAAATATATTAAATTAAAATCTCTACCTTTACTTTTTAATCCTAATTTTATTTATGTAATTATAATTTATTTAATTTCTTTTAGTTTCTTTTAAATTCAATTTAAATGAAAGTAAAGGAAACTAAATAAAAGAAAATTAATTAAATTGGCCTGTAATATCAAATATAGATATTACAGGCCATGCAGAGACATAGACGGAGGCGTCCCACGGCCTCGGCTCGTAGAGATGGTCTCGCCACCGCGAGGGCTACGATGGGGAGGAGGTCCCAGGTAGCTGGTTCGGCTGCCGACACACCACCACCACAGCAGCCACAGAGACCATGCATCTCAGATGCATCTCCGGCTCTCCCTCGGGAGGTTCTTCCACCACCGACATATGGATCTGACTCGGACCAGGATGTGACCCGTCCTTCTGTACAGGCAGGGGAGATAGATCCCACAGCTGGCGAGCGCGTTGATACTACTGCTGACGAGCAGGTTGAGCCACCTACTGATATTACTGCTGACGAGCACATGGAGACAGCTGCAGATATTCCTGCTGAGGAGTAGGTAGAGCCACCGGTTGGCGATCATACCGAGCAGCGAGATTTTGACTTTGATGCTCCAGCTGCAGATCCTATAGTACCGCCGCAGCAGGAGCCATTTGTACCGGCTGATCGAGGCCGTGTAGTTGCTGATACTGGGGCACCATTGATCAGCGATGTGCTCACTTGCTATGCCGGACACCGTGCTCGAGGTGTCTGGATGGGAGAGGTAGATAACTATCACAATTACAACACATTATCTTACAAAAACTAAATTAATAAAACGTTTAATTGAATATTCGTTGTGTTATATATAGGATATATTATGAGTTTACATTTATATTAAACTAAAAGTACATGAAAAATTAAAAAATCATAATAACATGTATATTAAAACTTACTCGTTCGTCTTGTACGTCGTGTCCATTATGATGACATAAGGAAATAGGTTGAGGAGATGTCTTGAATCCGGATGCATGATGAAAAAATCTGAAATTTCTTCCGATTCCGAGCATCTTCTCACATTTACGTAATAACGACGCTCCTCTAAAATATGTAGTGCTTGTTGGAGAGGACTCCGTCCTTCGGCTTGTAGCTTCCTAATCTTCATTCCAGCATTGTATATTTGTTCGATTGTGCTGACGTTGTATGGATCATCTAACTTTATTGACTTCAATATATTTCTCGGCTTGAAACCCGAACCAAGCTCACGTCCCACCTTCCGAAATTGTTTCTCCGTCAATCTCCCAGCATATGTGTGTCCCTTCAACTGCTCGGGAATTGTATGATTGTGCACTCCATTTATAACATGCAACGTCCACTTCTCAGCCTCGCTTTGTACGCCCTCAAGCTCAAAACAACATCCGTCCTTCTTCGATTTCTGTGCTCGGCTAGAAGATGACTCGGTATCAGGATCCACATCTTTCTTCTTACGAGGGGCTCCAAAACGTTCGCATGTCAAACGAAACGTAACGAACCCCCAAGAATTTCTCCACGACCTACTAGTAACCAACACCATGTTCATGGTTCCTCCCATGAATCGAGCTCAATCCACCATCGTCTCGCGATCATGGAAAAAACCGCGAATTTCAAACATTTGCGAATAATCACTCCCTTCGTCACGAGAATAATTCGGAAGATCCTAGTTCACATAGAAAAAAAAACTATAAAATTTCTAGTTTTCGGTTTACTAATTTCCAAATAATAAAAACACGAATTATAATAAATGTTTCATAATTAATTGCAACTATATCTAACTTAAAAAATACATTATATACAACAATTCTAGTTTTTCTATATTTTCGGTTATAAAGTACTTACCTCGAAATGCCGAAGAAACTCGTCTGGATCACTAAATTTTGTATCGTCGAACGGAATCATCACTTCATCATCCTCGTGTGTTGACATTCTCGCAGCTGTTCTCCAGAAAATGTTGTGTTGTTTTTTCGAAGATGTTGTGAGCGTTTTTCACCTCTTCTATTACTATCTTTATATAACCAAATGAAATCAATAACGTTCAAATTACAACGATCACTTTTACAACGTTCGAATTACAACGTTCGGATTACAACGTTCGAATCTCAACGGTCATAAATCAACGTAGACGTAATGCGTGACCTTCACGGTCACGCATCGCGTAACCGTGAAGGTCACGCATTACGTCTACGTGGTGCGTATACGAAATCGAGCGCCGTGCCCTTAATATCCCCCTATTTATTCATCTTAATTTCGAAGATAGTCGTTTCTAACCGCTTTCCGTTTTAAAAAAAAAATTGTGTTCTAACCATAATGACAAACACAATTTTCTTGTCTTAAACCAACTCATCTGCATTTAAAAGTTCTTCTCCAACTAAACTCCACCACCCCTTTAAACTTTCCATATCGAAAATATTAAAAACTTCAAGCGATGGGAAAAAAGATACTCTTAAACCCTTAAGGTCCTCCCACGGTAACTTATCCATATTTTATGATCATCGACACAATAACAAAAAATTGCTAAACGTTGAAGCTTGTTCAATTGTTCAATTGTTGGATTGCAGTATTTACATCGGAACCTCATTTATACACGCAATCCTTTAATCTTTAACGTTTGAAGGAGCTCTCCATTGTCCTTTTCATTTGGAAAACTCTCATATATTTTCAGTTTTCTATTCTAGTGAGGTGGTGAAGTCCGTGGAACAAACGAACCCCTTGTGGAAAAATCCCAAACTCAAATGACAAATATTTGAGGCTTGTAAGCGACACCCACGACATGCCATCTTCAACCATATTTTCATCGGTCATTAATAAATCTGTCTCGTACGAGTTAATGATCCGGAGACATTCGAAAGCAGACATGTGTTGCAGTGAGTGAAAGAGAGGGTAGCGTTTCAATTTAGGACAATCATGTAGCCACAGATTATATAGAGATGGCAGATGCTTCAATTCATTTGGAAGAAAAGCTAGACCCTTCACGTTTCTAAGAATTAAAGCATTTAATTTGGAGCAAGTAAGATGAGTATTTGTTGGAGATAATAAGGTCCCACGTCGAAAGATGGGGACACTCTGAGGCTAGTATATAAGGTCGGTGGGCTACTCCTTCTATTATCAATTAGTTTTAGGATGGAACCCACCGGGTTTATGTGCTAGGCTTGGGCCTAATGCGCATGTGCGCTCGGATGCACACGACCCCCACTCTACCGGTCCGTCAGTATCGGACTTTGACATAAATTCCATAATTGGACACAAAGGCAAGGATGTTAGTTCTGGACAATCAAATACTTGTAAGATAGAAAGTCGTGGAACCACAACTCACGAGCACCACAAAATTATTCTCCAACTGGCTTCCACCATCCTATTAAACTTTCCATACGTCTAATTTCAAGATTCTAAAGTGATGGGAAACGTGATGGGTCATCATAACTACATACACTCTCCACATACTCTACATGAGGAATAGATATGAGCTTCAATCTTTTAAGTTGAAAGAGGTGCCTTAGAACTATAAGCTCATGACATGCACTACAAATTTTCAAAGATAACTCGACCAAGTTACGCATAGAAGAAAAGCCAATCTGGAAACTTTACTCCGGGATAACCGTAAATCTCGAGATGATTGATATTGTGGGACGGTTGAAGACTATCTAACACTGCATCAGATTCAGACAACTCCTTGAGTTGTAGATTCCAACTTATGAACAAACCACTTAGTTTTGTTTTGCTACTTAACATCGACTCCTTCGCCTCTTCAACACAGTTTTTCCACTGACCTCTTGGAAATACGATATGAATAACGTCTGTCAAGTTGTATAGGCATTTCAAACACCTTAATCTAACATGATTATCTTTCACAATAAGTTGATCAAGCATAACAAGGGAAGTCATCTTCTCAAATCCTGAAGGCATATGATCTAACTCATCACATCCCCTAGTTTCTAAGTATCTGAGACTGATCAACTTTTGCAGTTCGTGTGGCAATTTCATGAGATTTGAACAATCACCAAGTCTCAATACTAACAGGTTTTGCAGCTTGCAAAGACTATTAGGAAGCCTAATCAACTTTTTACTCTCATTGAGGTCGAGATATCTTAGATGAATCAACTTGCCTATAGAGTTGGGAATTTCCTCTGTGTCCAAATGCCTCAAACTCAACGTTCTCAACCTTGTCAAATTTAACAATACACCATCTAACAGTGATCTTTCAACAAAACCTGTGTTAGGAGACACTAAGCTTCGCATTCCTTTACATTGAAGTGGTGAGCCTTTGATTTCCCCCGCAAGCAAATGTCTGGGAAACATTTCTCCTAACTCTTCATGGACTTTTGCCATCGTAAGAGATTCATTTGCAACAACTTGAACAACCACATCATATTATCATGGAACACGTCATGCATTTTGCAACTGACTTGAAGGAAAAGAATGTATGAGATATGGTTGCCTTGAAGGAAAAGAAATCACTCATGTGAAACAACATAGTGACTTTGACATCATTTTGGATAGAACTCATTACGCTCATGTTGATTTTGGATCTAACACTTTGATTTAACTAGCTGCCTTGAAGGAAAAGAAATCACTCTAGAAAAAGTGTCCAAAATTTTTCCAAAGATCGAGAGCTTTGTGGTAAAATAGATAATGGCATGCATGTTTGGGATAGATGTTAGGGTTAGAGAACTATACAAATAGTGGGAAAGAACCACGCTTTGGAATGATTTTATTATGTTATATTTATAGCGATTATAAAAGTATATATTATGGAATAATATGATTATTTATAATCCAATCTTATCTTATAGTATATTATCTATCTAGATACTATCTTTATAATATCATATAATAATAATATTCTAATATTCTCCGCAATCGAAGCGTGAGTAGGACAAAAGGTGAAGATTGAAATAACTCATAAAAATGAAACAAAAACATGTAGCGAACAAGTCGTTAGTTGGGTATTGTTCTCGGACAAAGCCAGTGTCATTCTCGGTCGAAGCTGATGTTGTTCTCGGATGAAGCCGATGGTGTTCTTGGATGAAGCTGGTGTTGTTCTCGGACGAAGCCAGGTGTTGTGTTTGGATGAATCCGTTGTTGCTCTCCAAAAAAGCCGGTGTTGTTCTCCGACAAAGCCATGTTGTACTCGGACATGCCGAGTTGAAAGTGTGTGAATAAGTAGATAGGATCGGAAGTGCCGTCAGGCAAAACCGCTCTGATATCATGATAGATGATAGGGTTAGAGAACCCGCACAAATGGCGGGAAAGAACCACACTTTGGAATGATTTTATTATGCTATATCTATAGCGATTACAAAAGCATATACTATGTAATAATATGATTATGTATAATCAAATTTTATCTCATAGTATATTATCTACCCTGATTTATCTAAATATTATCTTTATAATATTATATAATAATAATACCCTAATACTTTGGCCATAATTTCTGTAAGCCCTAAGCAACTGATGCACATTTCAACACTTGATATCTACAATGATACAACTGAATTCAGTTGCTTACAACTTCATCACTGTCAGCTTTCTCCATTCTCATTAATGAATTTAACTTCTGTTATTTTGTTCAGATGCTGAACAAAAGTATATCGCCTTCATTAACAAAGAGATCAAAACTAATATATAAGCTCTTTGGATTCCTTCCCCTATTGTTGTTGAAGAACATACTGCATCTTGTTGTGAACACAAGATTAAGTACATTTTTTCCCTGTCAAGAGAGAACTTATGTTAATATATCATGTTATGTACAATACTCACAGAGAAAAATCAACAAGCCGATGAATAATTATATGAAAAAGTGAGGTGAAATATATATCTTAGTTGATGCCGGCAGTGTTCCAGAGGTGCAGGTGGCTAATTGGGTCTTCCATGCAACGAATGGTGTACTGCTGTCACAAATTGATACCTTGAAGATATATATTTACACTTGTGATGAAAGTAAGGCTCCTGCATTTGAATGTATTAGTGTTTCTTTCCAAAAGTGTCAACTGAGTGAAATTTGCAGTAATATTGGTAAGATGTGTATCCCACATGAACAAACTGCGCACAATCTACAGATCAAGCTTAATTTCAAGTCCTACATCTATGCAACAAAAAAATGAATCAATGCATACCTAATTTAAGATTTACATCCCACAAACTGCATTTGTCAGTTGTCACAGCACCATAATCAAGTTCCTTGGCTACAAATATCCTGCATCAAAGCATACCTAATTTAAGATTTGCATCCCACAGACTGAAACAAGTTTTATTATCATGAGGCCTTTTCTTCTCGTTAGGATTAAGACACGATAAATGGAGACTTGACTTCTCACATCAGCATCTTCTCGGAATTTGAAAGTGTCCAAAATAGCTCATCTTTGTGTCTTAAAGAGTTCGAACTAATCATCTCGCATAATGCTTTCAAGCCTTTATTCTTGTTAGGATTAAAATTGCAATCAAACAGAGAAAACGAAAAGAAGAATTGATAACCCAGTTCGTCACGAGAGTGTGACTACGTCTAGGGGAGCTACCAAACCAGGTTTTTTTCGCAATTTTGTGACAACAAATACAACAAAAAAGGGAATACCAATCGATAAATCAAAATCCTAATCCGCCAAATATATGAGCCTAAAATTTGGGCTGAAGGCTACTCCCCGTTCCCCGGCCAACTCATCGGCGAGGTCCGGAAGAAGCTGGAGGGAATAGTGTACTGTGCATCATTGTCTCCTCTGATGCTTCTGGCCTTTCTTCTTTCCATATTGGAACATGTTTCAAGCTATTAAACTTCTCCACAAGAACTGCATGCTTGCCTCCCTTGAACGTCAATGATAAAAAAAGAACCTGCTGTTAATCCATCATATTAAAAGCCAACTGAGTGAAATTTGTAGTAATTTAATCAACAAGTAAAGAAAATCTTGAGAAGTTAAAAATGGTGCTACTCCAAAGTACCTGTTACTCCTAGATCACCACGAACACGTTATTGACAAACTCCCGTAAGGACATCATCATTTCGGGAGAGATATACGTCGACTCCAAGTCTCCAAATACATCCAACAGAGCAAGTTTGGTTTCCAGTCCTAAATGTATAGAACAAAGAACTCACGAAAATACAATTTCACTTGCAAGCTAGCAAAGATCAGGAAACCGACAATGAAGAAGGTTGATTCACAATCATAGAGTTAGAAACTCTATTATCACCATCTTGAACATACCTAAACATTTGCTGAACTATGAAGAGGGCTGGTATTCTTAGATACCCAGTATACCACATTTAGTTCCGGTATTTGCTTTACTTACAAATGTGATGACATTGGCATGCCCATGAGGAGTCATTCCCTGTACAAATATATAGTAGAGCAATTTAACAACATCATTTTACAGCAGGTGACTAATCCTTAAAAAAAAGAGTATCCATGAACTAAATTAAGACATGGACTTTGATCAATTTTGGAGCTTTAACAGTTCAACATGACATTTCCGTAAGCTATATTCTAGGCAATAATTTTCTTCCAACTCAGGAGTTCCAGTAGCTTTAGAAAGACGAATAGATCAATTAAGGTTTACATCTGTTACTTAGAAAAGAATCTTGAGATTTTTTCCAATACATATTTGGTTAAGGAACTAAAACCAATAAATGGAAATCAAGGACTAGTACACTTGCCAGACTTCTGATTGAGTCGAAAGACAAATGCCAGACTTCTGATTCAGGTCAGAAAAGGAGATCAAGAGGTTAAGGAACTAAAACCAATAACTGGAAATCAAGAAGAGTTAGAACATATTTGGTTAAAGATTAAGGATGGCTAATGTTAGCACACCAAGTTTTGGCTTGCCCGGAGTCAGGCTCGTTTATAAACTAGCAAGCCCAACCCGAACCTAAATTTTAACCAAGCTTATTGGTACTCAAAGATACATAGGGAAATTTTGAATTTGAAGTGATGTAAGACGGCTAACCCAATCAAGACAAAGATGTTATCTCACCATTATTACACTTGCAGCAGGGATGCTTATTGGTACTTGCAAACATTCTGCAAGCACATTGCCATCATCACATCCAAACTTTGGATCAAAGGGGAGTCACTGTGCTGGCTTTCATCCTTCTGATAAGGAATACAAAAGTAAAGTTCTTCAGAATATATTGGATCACTTACCCAAAGTACTAATTTTGAACATAAGCCATATTTGAGGCGATGGTTGTGCCTTTTGTCTCACTTAAAGAGTTAAGACCATAACTGTAATTGAGAACCAACCTTAAAATGACCGATATTAAGCAAGAGGGTTTGTTGAGGTGGATAGAATCAAACAAGAGTTGAAGTTGCCTATAAAAGCAATCAATTGACCTCAAACTCAGCAACTGGATTAATCCAAGGTGTCCTGCATGTTAGAAGAAATGACAAAATTGGCATAAGTGATCCCCTAAAAAAATGTTATAAGCAAATTTCAACATTCCTGTGAGGATGCTTATTGATTGGAGAAGGAAAGAGAATGAAAGATTAAGGATGATTATATAAGTAACTCAATGAAAGTTTAGAAACAACAAATCACTCAAGATCGAGTATCCATGAGCTATATAAAGATCTCAACTTCAATTTTGGAATTGTAACAGTTCAACATTACATTTCCATAACCCATGTTCTTGTGACTTTTATTCCACTCAGGAAGTAGAGCATTAGAAAGAACAAACAACTCGATAGTAAAAGAAGAAGTAAGCGTAAGAAGTATCATGAGCTATATGTACCTGTCAACTCCCTGTATCAAAGTGAGGAATGTCCTTAATTAGTGGCCAATAAGTACCCACCGGGTTTCTGCACTTCTCTTCCAATTTTGGACAACCAATAATCCAAAGTGATGTAAGGCGGCTAACCCAATCCGGCAAAGATGTTATCTTATTACAATATGTGATGTCTAAATCTTCAAGGGTTGGAAGATATTGGCACTTGTCTGGTAAAGACTTGATCTTTTCTAGGAAACTGAAGTTGAGTTTTATCAAGTCCTTAAGGTCCTTCCACGGTAACTTATCCAATTCATGCTCATCAACGTTGCAACTCGTAATAGACAAAGATTGCAGCTTGTTGAACTGTTTCATTGCACTATTTACACAAGTAACCTCGTCCAAATACCTAATCTCAAAAGATTTAACGTTGGGAGGAACTCTCCATTCCATATCCTTGTCATTTGGAATACTCCCACATATGTTCAATGTGTCTAATCTAGTGAGGTGGTGAAGTCCCTTGAGCAAACGAGCCCCTTGTGGATTATCCCCAAACTCAAATCCCAACTGTCTGAGGTTTGTAAGCGACACCCATGGCATGCCATCTTCAACCATTATTTCATCGTCCATTAGTAAATCTACCCTGTTAAAGTTTACGACCTCGAACCTTTCGATAGAAGACATGTGTTTCAATGAGTGCAAGAGGGAGTAGCGTCTTAAGTTAGGACAATTATATATACGAAGACTACGTAGGGATGGATGAAGCTTCAATTCATCTGGAAAAAAAGCTAGGTCTTTTATTTCCCAAATCTCTAACTTCCGTAATTTGGAGCAACTATCTCCTTCCAATTTTGCAGGCTTGGGTACTCTCAGTAGCTGCTTCACAAGATTCACATCAACATTCTCAAGTTCAATACTTGTCGCAACTGGACACAAAGGCAAGGAAATTAGTTCTAGACAATCTGATACTTCCAAGGAAGACAGTCGTGGAAACCACAACTCACGAGCACCACAAAGTTCTTCTCCAACTGACCTGCACCATCTCTTTAAACTTTCCATAGATCCAATTTCAAGTTCCTCAAGCGATGGGAAAAATGATGGGTCATCATAACTGCATACACTCTCCACGTACTCTACATGAGGAATAGCTCCGAGCGCCAATCTCTTAAGTTGAATGAGGTGCCTTAGATTTGTAAGCTCACGACATGTACTGCAGTTTTTCAGAGTTAACTCGACCAAGTTACGCAGAGAAGAAATCCAATCTGGAAATTTTACTCCAGGATAACCGTAAATCGCGAGATGTCTGACATTGTTGGACGGTTGAAGACTATCTAACACTGCATCAGATTCAGACACCTCCTCATACTCTCCTTGTGTTCTAGATTCCCAACTTATGAATAAACCACTTAGTTTTGTTTTGCTACTTAACATCGACTCCTTAGCCTCTTCAACACAACATTTCCACTGACCTACGGGAAGTACAATACGAATTCCGCCTGTCATGTTGTTAAGGCGTTTCAAACACCTTAATCCAGCATGATTTTCATTCACAATAAATTGATCAAGCATAACAAGGGAAGTCATCTTCTCAAATCCTAAAGGCATATGATCCAACTTATCACATCCCCTTGTTGCTAAGCATCTGAGACTGATCAGCTTGTGTAGATCATCCGGCAACTTCATGAGATTCCAACATTCTTCAAGTCTCAATACTAGCAGGTTTTGCAGCTTACAAAGACTATCAGGAAGCCTAATCAACTTTTTACTCTCACCGAGGTCGAGATATCTCAGATGAATCAACTTTCCTATTGAGTTTGGAATTTCCTCTGTGTCCAAACGCCTCAAACTCAACGTTCTCAAGCTTGTCAAATTTAACAATACATCATCAAACAATGCTCTTTCAACGAAACTTGTGTAAGGAAACACTAGGCTCCGTAAGCCTTTACATTGAAGTAGTGAGCCTTTGATTTTCCCCGCACACAAATGTAAATGTCGGGGAAACGGTTCTCCTAACTCATCAGGGACTTTTGTCATCGTAAGACATTCATTTGAATCTACTTGAACAGCCATATCATAGAACAAGTCATGCATTTTGCAACTGACAATACCTCGGTAACCTTCCTCAACATTCTGGAAGAAGCATCTTTGAACCAAGTACAGGAAGTAACTCTCACCAACATCCTCTAAGAATGGATTCTCATCAGAGGTTTCAAGAAAACCCTGAGCCATCCATAGATGGATCAAAGTGGTTTTATCAAACTTATAACCCTTCGGAAAGACTGAACAGTAGGCAAAACAATGCTTTATAGATGAGGGAAGGTCATCATAGCTAATCTTCAACACTTGCATAATCATATTCTCACGCTTTGGGATTATTTTCATCAGCTCATTACCCACAAACGCAGACCACTGCTTCATATCTTTATTGTACAAGAAGCTACCAATTGTCCGGATAGCAAGAGGGACTTTTGGACACTTCTTGACAATCTGTCTTCCGAGTTCTTCCTTGCCTTTATTCTCTTCTTCATTGCTACTATCAAAAGCCATCTTCTTAAACAATATCCATGCATCCTCTTCTGACAGCTCTCTTAAAGTGTAGTGAGGCCTGACACTGGCAAGATTCTGTGCTACCGTCTCTAAGCGCGTGGTCAATAGAATCTTACTTCCTCTATCACCAGCATCCAACAAAAGTTTCAAACGAAGCCAATGCTCGCGAATGTCATCCCAAACATCATCGATAACAAGCAGAAACTTTTTCCCTTGAACCTTGCCCCTCAACGCTTTTTGCAACTCATCTAGACTAGATGTTTTCGGGCCCATGATTTCCTCCAATGCTTTTTTTAAATTGGAGAAATCATTTATGCAAGCCCATAGTCGTAGTTCAAAGAACTCCTCCATTTCCTTTGCATTGTAAATCAACTGAGCTAATGTAGTTTTGCCTTGTCCTCCAATGCCAACTACTGCAATAACAGAAACACGTTCATCCTCCCTAGCATCAGCCATCAACAACCTTAACAATTCCTCCTTGTCTTTGTCCCGACCAATTACTTCATCTTCCGGAATGAAAGAGTGTTCTTCTGCATTTCTTCTTATAGCAGGCCTCTCATCTTCTGTTGTGCTTCTAATAAAGCCGAACTGAGTGATGTCCTTTGCTATGTCATCAAGGCGCCCCCTGAGCTCCTTCACTTTATGAGCAGTTTTGACAAGGAAAACCATATGATTTGACTTGGAGAAGAAAAGCTTCATCTCCTTTTTCATTCTACTCCCATCCATGACTTTTTTTCTTAAGGCTCTGGTGGAGATGGTGTCAAACAAGTCGTCTGCTTTGTACATCTCATCTCGCAGCCTAGAAAGCCATCCACGAACAGCATCATTACTTGCTTTCTTTTGTTCAGCATCACGCAACACAGCTTTGATAGTTCTGATGGTGTTTTCAAGCTTCTCGAGTTCATCCTTCGAGTTGTACCACAGTAAGAGCTCATCTTTAGCTAGGGTGCTCAGCTGTGGAAGGAGTGACTTGGCAATGTTTAACACCGCGAGTTCAGCCATGGAAGGAAGTCCCTGTTAGAAAAGCACACAAATCAAAAAATGAAAACTATATACTATTACTGACTAAACGTTCTCAGGCTTGTCAAATTTAACATCACTGATCAACATCTTAGATTCAACTAAACTCAAGTATATGCTCGAGGAGATGATAAACCAGGAAAAAGAAATCAAGAACAATTGAGATTTGCAAATTTAACACTTACCTGCCAGTTGCAGAAAAACCAACCTAAAACCCAGCAAACAAAGTAGGTTCAGTGATTCGGGAATACATAAAAACCATTTGCAAAGTAAACACTTACCGATTGCAGTAAACAAACACCGATCAAGAAGACTGCAGATCACTCTCTGAAACACAGTAGCAGGTTTGGGAGGATAGCGATTACAAAATATGTGAAAATGAAATGAAAATTTGAAGGTCTGGTGGATCACTAATCAAAGATAGACGACAAAGTAATCACTAATGAATTTGCTGTCAAAGATAGACGACAATTATTGTAGAATATTTTGGGAGTGTTGTGTTTTTGTATAATTTACGATAATTATATTTTTTACACAACTTGACAAAATGGGCAGTCTACCAAACATTCAACCAAGCTTTTCTTGAAACAGTTTGGTTTACTAGGCTTTTTCTAGTTTTGTGTTTAGTAAATGTTAGTATACCAAACATTAAAAAGCCTAGTTATTGTTGTCAAACATCCTTAACTATATTGGTAGTGTTGTATTTCTAAATAATTTATCAAACTTATTTTTAAACAAAAAGGTTAGTATACCAAACATTCCACCCAAGCTTTGCTTTTAACCAAACCCCCAATCAACGCTTCAGATTAATGTAGTTTGGATTGAACAAGATCTTGCTGCCAGATTTGTTTGTTCATTTTTCACAGCTGTACCAGCATTTTTCAGAGTAATTAATTGTTATTTTTGTTAATCATTTTTCATAGCAACCGACTGTTGTTTTTTGTTGATTAGCACCAAAAAGAAACATCCTTATGGTCCTTTGCAATGAATCAAAATTTCATGTATTGATTAGCACCAAAAAGAAACATTTGTTGCATGATTTAAACATTAAAAGAATCGGGAATGGAAACACGACCATGCAAGCACTGTATACCAAGATTGAACAAGACCATGCAAAAGTGTCAAGTGAGTGAAATTTGCAGTAATATTGGTGAGATGTGTATCCCACATGAACAAACTGCACACAATCTACAGATCAAGCTTAATTTCAAGTCCTACATCTATGCAACAAAAAAATGAATCAATGCATACCTAATTTAAGATTTACATCCCACAAACTGCATTTTGTCAGTTGTCACAGCACCATAATCAGGTTCCTTGGCTACAAATATCCTGCATCAATGCTTACATAATTTAAGATTTGCATCCCACATCCTGAAACAAGTTTTATTATCATGATCTTAAATCACTTCAAATCAGTTCGCGTCAGGATTAAGACACAATCAATGAAACTTGACTTCACATCAGCATCTTCTTGGAATTTGAAAGTGTCCAAAATACCTTGTCTTTCTGTCTTATAGAGTTCAAACTCCTCACCTCGTATAATGCTTCCAAGGATTAAAAATGCAATCAAACAGAGAAAACGAAAAGGAGAATTAATATAATCCAGTTCGTCACGAGAGTGTGACTACGTCTGGGGGCGCTACCAATTGATGGATCGAAATCCTAATTCGCCTAGTATATGAGCCTAAAACTTGGGCCGCAGGCTACACCCTGTTCCTTCGGCCAACTCAGTGGCGAGTTCCGGAAGAAGTTGGGGGAATAGTGTACTCTGCATCATTGCCTCCTCTGATGCTTCTGGCCTTTCTTCTTTCCATATTGGAACATATTTCAAGCTATTATTAAACTTCTCCACAAGAACTTCATGCATGCTTGCCTCCCTTGAACGTCAATGATAAAAAGAACCTGTTGTTAATCCATCATATTACAAGCCAACTGAGTGAAATTTGTAGTAATTTAATCAACAAGTAAACAAAATCTTGAGAAGTAAAAGACGGTGCTACTCCAAAGTACCTATTACTCCTCGATCAGTACGAACACGTTGTTTTCTTTAACTAATTTAGATCTTCAAGGGCTCGGAGATGTTGACAAACTCCCGTAAAGACTTCATCATTTCGAGAGAGATATACGTCGACTCCAATTACATCCAACGTACATAGCAAGTTTGATCTCTAGTCCTAAATGTATAGAACAAAGAACTGATCAAAATACAACTACCTACATTAGCCTAACTTCTCTGTTGGAACATTACCACAAACGCCACTTGCAAGCTTTGCCTCTTCCACGAGGAAGATGAAAACCATCTATGGGCAAACTACTCATACACTACCCTCGTTCTCGACATCATCTCGAGATGGACAAGAACCCCTCACCCTCTCCCCTATCTCCCCAATCCCTGCCAATAGCTAAGTAGCCATAAAAGAACCAAGAACAACCTAATCCACAGCATTCGTATCTCCTCAATTACCTCCTTCATCTACCACTCTTGTAAAGCAAGAAACAACAACCTCTACTCTAATACCTACACCTCGCCCTCTGAGTGTTCAACCTTGTAAATCCATTCCTTGTAAATCCAATCTTTTTTCTAATATACGTAATTTTTCAAAAAACAAAAATACAATTTCACTAGCAAGTTAGCAAAGATCAGGAAACAGACTATGAAGAGGGTTGATTCACAATCATAGAGTTAGAAACACTATTGGCTATTATCATCATCTAGAACATAGCTAAAAATTTGCTGAACTATGAAGAGGGTTGATATTCTTTGATACTAGATCTGTTTTATCACATTTAGTTCTGTAGTTACTTTACTTATAAAGGTGTTAGACATTCGCATGACCGTGAGAGTCATTCCCTGTACAATATAAAGTAGAACAATTTAACAACACCAATTTATAACAGGTCACTAATCCTAAAACAAGAGCATCCATGAGCTAAATTAAGACAAGGACTTCAATTTTGGAGCTTTACCAGTTTAACATTACATTTCCATAAGCCATATTCTAGGCAAATAATTTTTTGACTTGTTTGAATTTCACTAACATAAAGAAGACGAGTTTACCTATGTTACTTAAAATAGAATCTTGAGATTTTTTCCAAGGATTAAATAGACTCTTTTTTTTATAGGTTATTATGGTTTCCTACTGTACTAGTTGACTTGGGGCACTACCTCCATTCTCCGCTATATAAACAGGAACTGAATGGCATTGAAGTGCAAATTCAATCTTTCTCATAGAAAATAACATTATGATCACACACATAAGTGACAGTTCCTACGTTCCTATAAAAAAATCTACCTTTTATCAGCAAAAATTTACATGTTATCAGCTAAGGTTTCACAAGAATTTTACAGCCACAGGGATAGTACCTGTAAAAGCTAGAAGAGATATGTTGTATGATTTAAAGTTTAAAAGAATCGGGATTGGAAACGAGACCATGCAAGCACTGTACACCAAGATTGAACAGAAGATGCAAATTCTAAATAGTAAGGTTCTTATTTGAATCTTATAGCACTGAAGATACAAATCTGAATTGAGTCGAAAGACAAATGTCAGGCTTCTGATTTAGGTCAAAAAAGGAGATCAAAGAGGTTAAGGAACTAAAACCAATAAATGGAAATCAAGCATAGTTAGAACATATTTGGTTAAAGATTAAGGATGGCTAATGTTAGCACACCAAGTTTTGGCATTCCCGGACTCAGGTTCGTTCATAAGGGAGCGAGCCCAGCCCGACCCTAAATTTTAACCGAGCTTATTGGTACTCAAAGATACATAGGGCAATTTTGAAAATTTTTTTTGGATAATAGTAAATTCATAGAAAAGAGAAAATAGCATAACTAGGTTTCTTACAACCCAATTATACTAAATAACAAAGTTTATGTACAAGCCTACATCATGAGGTCTACGGCCAAAAACAATCATACACAAGGTATTCCACATAGGCATGCAATCCTCTTGGACATACTAACTACTTGAAACCAAAAGTCATGAGAAACATGTAACTGACACAACTCATGAGGCTCATTCACCTTCGGCAAAGCCATCAGCAAACATAGACACTCACAAGCCAAACAGGTGCCCAAACCTCGGGTCAATGACCAGTCCACCTTCGGCAAAGCCATCAGTAGCCTAGATGTAACACCCCGAATCCGCGGGATATCGGGATGCTACGGGCGAGACCTCACAGTGGGTCCCGACCCTTAGCTTGACAACAATTTCACCGGACCTTTCCAACATGGCACAAATAAAGGCAAAACTCAAATCGTTTATAATGTATGCGAGAACGAAAAGTAAAAGTACAAAGTGGAAACTCAGCCGAGTCCTCAAAACGTCACAACTCAAATCATATATCCGAAAACCATGAGTCAAACATAACAAGAATAAACTCAAAAACGCCCCCGTCCTATAATGTACGGAGACCCCCGGCTGTCCACTCCTCCACCTCACTCGGCGGAGTCCCTAACCTGCAAGGCATCTATACAACCGGTTTTTAAACCGTTAGCTAGCAATTCGAATATAAGAAGAACGATAAGGCACAAACACATATAAGGATATAGTAAACACACAATCATGCTTGCAAAGAAGTCCGGTTATAATCTTTAATTTAGGTTATTCCATTACTAAGTTCCATTTAGTTGTGGCACGGAAATCACAAGGATCCCGCCCTTGTCCCCTTTCACCAAACAGGTTTGGGCCAGATGCGGATCAGCATCACCTGTTGGACTGGTCGCAAGGCACCTCCCGGCCATCCCCATTTTGGGCCGGACATAGTGGTCACCGCCCGTTGTCATACACTTGGGCCGAATAAATAATAACACGTCCACATCCTAGTCCGATTTATAAGTTATTTTATAGCAATTAATAAGAATAACACACACCACCCACACGTCACAACTCATATGCGAAAAGCTAGTTAAGTAAGTCCGTAGACTTACCTCACTCAAGGTACACGAATAAATCCTCTAGGCTTCTTGCAGAAAACACTCAATGCCTGAACACAACGAGGCATACTATCATCAACTATCCGTCAAGGTAACCACCCCCGTATTTCTATATGTCCAACTTGTAAGATAATCATTAGCATGCTAGTTCCCATATTTTGATTCTCTAAGTAAGCTTGCCGAAGCACACCAAAATCTATAAACTATTCTTAATACCTAAGGTCACGGCCACTATATGGCATTTGCTCTAAGTTATACTAGATTCACCTAGTATGATACACTACCGCCATTAACATAAAGAGACGGAGAGGGTACTCACGCGTGTTCCAAGGGAGTGCGGGGGTTATGGATGTCGAGAACGGATTGGGTGGACTTAACGGGTGCTTCCGGACCTATACAACAAAGCTACAAGAATTTAGCTTGAGCTAGATTGGTTGAATAACGGTTTAGATATAAATAGAGAAACTCGTTTTCCAAAACAAGGTCAAAACCCGTAAAACATTTCCAAAGTGGCAACACGGTTAGACTAAAACTCTCCAATTCAATATTTTTCCGGTAGGATGAAAAACCCAACAACTCGGTTATTCTTCAAAGGTCCAACATTGGGCTAAATCTCGTAATAAAATTCCTCAGTGGCCAAAAGAGTGATTTTTAATAAATTCTGGGTACAAACTACAGTTATTCAACAAGATAGGGTCATAGTTGCAATTATACATAAAAGAGTGCCAAAATGGAAATAATCCCATGCCTTCTTCAACCTACTGGAACGCGACAGAGGAAAGAAAAGGGGGCAAGCCCTTGGCGGCGTGCGCGGCGGAGGAAGGGCAACGCTGGGGCACCGAGTCGTCCGTCTGTCTCCGGCGCAAGTAAGGGCGAGGCGACGAGGGTCGCTCCCCGGCGAGGCGCTGCAGTTCCCAAGCGCGGCAGAAGGAGGCGAAGAGGGAAGATGCGGCGAAAAATCCGGCGTTCTCTGCACACGGAAGACACATGAAATCGGGGAGAGAGAGAGAAGGGTCTAGAGGGGAAGGTCCGGGAAATACCTTTGGTTCCAACCAGGAGTGAAGAGAGGGGAAAACCGGTCCAACTGCTCCGCTCTACTCGATCGATTGTCACCGGAGAGGATAAGAGGGAGTCCAGTGAAGAAGCACAGAAAGGAGATGCTGCGAGATGGGGAAGAGAGAAGTGAGGAGATTGGGCGGGTTGGCTGAGGGGATAGACGACAGACAGGCAGAGGGGGGGAAGCTAAAGGGTTGGCGTTGCTGCTGTCAACGAGGGGACGGAATGCCAAAGGTCACCTGCTCTCATCCGTCAAAAGCAAGAGGGGAGGAAGGGTAGAAAGAAAGGAAAAAAAAAAAGAAAGGAAGTAAAATTATAATTAATAAAAGAGATAAGGGATAGACTCGAATTCAAAATCCGGAACGGAATTTCCGTGTCGAGAAACTTTTCCGAACTTTCCGCAAGAAAAGAAAAAGATAAATAAACTAAACCTAAAAAAAAAATATATATATACTCGTACTCGGGAATTTTATTTTTATTTATTATTATTATTGTTTTTTTTTTTTGTCTTAAACCACTTTAAATATATATAAATATAAAAGGAATATCGATAGGAATACCCAAGGGAGAAAACATGGAACCCGGGCGTTACACTAGATCCATGCCCGGTATACACATAGCTCAAAGCATCATAGTATGGAGACTACTAGGAAGCAATCCTCTCTATAACTCTAGATCCATCTCCAACGGGAAAAGCTCATGCAACAAAGTGTAGATATGAGTCCTGATCATCCTCACCAGAATATCTATCGGAATCCTATTTTGGTCAAACACCAAGGCATTCCTGGAGTACCAAAGGTAGTAGATTGTGGCAGAAAACGTGTGGATCCTGGATCTGCTCGTCCAACTCCTACCATATACGGTGTGAGTCAGCCAGTGTAATTTTGAATTTGAAGTGATGTAAGGCGGCTAACCCAATCAAGACAAAGATGTTATCTCACAACTAGTACACTTGCAGCAGGGATGCTTATTGGTACTTGCAAACATTCTGTAAGCACATTGCCATCAATCACATCCAAACTTTGGATCAAAGAGGGTTGTACTATGTTGGCTTTCATTCTTCTGATAAGGAATACAAAAGTAAAGTTCTTCAGAATATATTGGATCACTTATCCAAAGTATCTCACCACTAGTGCCTTTTGTCTCACTTAAGAGTTAAGATCATAACTGTAATTGAGAACCAACCTTAAAATGACCGATATTAAGCAAGAGGGTTTGTTGAGGTGGATAGAATCAAACAAGAGTTGAAGTTGCCTATAAAACCAATCAATTGACCTCAAACTCAGCAACTGGATTAACCCAAAGTCAACTGCATGTTAGAAGAAAGGACAAAATTGGCATTAGTGATCCCCACAGTTAATAAATGTTATAAGCAAATTAGACAGCAAATGTTTCACAAGAATCTTACACCACATTGACCAACAGTATCCGTTATCCTTCCACTAGCAATCCAAAAAAAAGAAGCCATATCAAGTAGTGCTTTGAAGGAGTCCGATGCTTCCACCTTACAAAAAAAGAAGCCATATGAATATTGTCATAGCAAAAATGTTATAAAGTGTCAGTGAGGTGTAGAGAAGGGGATTTTGTAGAAGCATATGATCATCAGAGTTTACCTCAACAATTGGTTGTATGCATCAGAGCATAGTCGTGAATGTCTGTGGTATGATTTAAGCTTTAACGAATCGGGAATGGAAAGAAGACCGTACAAGCACTATATACCAAGATTGAACAGAAGATGCAAATTCTAAACAATTCTAAATGTACAAATCACAATTGTTTCGAAAGACAAATGCCAGAGTTTCAATTAAGCTCAGAAAGAAGATGAAGAGGGGTTAAGGAGCTAAAGCCAATCAATGGAATTCAAGCATAGCTACAGAATATATTAAGGCATCTAAGAACATACAATTCTTTGATATACAGTGACACAACCCAGAGACTATCATTGATTTTTCTTTAAAGCATCAGGTACACAAGCACACACATCTATTGACAAACAACCAACCAGGACAAAATGGCCTAGGAACTAACAAACATAGAAGATAGCATTCCTCCAAAGCTTCTAATCAAAACCATTTAAATTATACCTTGTCGCCTTTATATTCGCTACATGGCCATAAGATACCTTGTACACTCTTAATGGTCATAGCAATTTTTTAAAAGTTGAACCTAAAAATAAATACATTTGGGTGGTGAACAACACAGTCATTATAAGAATATTCTCTTCTCAAGGGCTTGCACCATGAAATTATAAGCAAATATAGTAAATTTTAACCATAGATTCCTTTCAAGGGCTTCAAGAGCTTGCATACCTTTTTCCTCGTGGTTTCTTTGGCAACTTCCATGAAATCCCACTCCTTTCAAGGGCTTCAAGAGCTTGCAAGCGGAAGTTATGAGCGCCACAATTGGAACGTCAGAAGAAAGGCTAGTTATGAGCTTTCAACTGTTAATTTTGAATTGGCAATTTCATTGTCTGCTCAATATATTCTGATGATTCCATGGACCTATCAATATTAGAACTTCTCTCAAGAGTAATACCGAAATGGACACCCTTTGTCTAGGATTCATTCTAGCATCCAGCGTTTGAGGGTGACTAGCCCTTTCAGCAGCAAGCACGGCATTGAGCCTAGCAATTTCAGCTTGCAGATCAGCAGCAGAGAGTTGATTGTTTTGATCCTTCATTGTTAGACTAACAACAACAACAACTTTCTTGACAAGTATTTGTTTGCGGAGGGTGCGTACAATCTCGTTGTCTAAAAGGACAAGTTTGCTTGAATCACCGATCTTTCGCGTTCAACAACCTAACCTGTGGATCAAAAAAAAAAAAAAAAAAAAAA
>BSUD01000001.1:168364762-168394840 GCA_033239045.1 Fagopyrum esculentum
AAAAAAAAAAAAAAAAAAAAAACTCAAGCAAAAACAGCAACTTAAACCAAGAATTAATGTCATATTCTGGACAATAATGTTGTGACTTTTTTCTATCCAACTCAGGAATTCCAGTAGCATTAGAAAGACGAAATAGCTTTCCTCTTTTATTTTGCAAATTCCATTTTGTTTTTCTCAAATTTATTTAAGAAAAAGTATACAAATTTGATGTTGACAAATTCTGGTAAAGACTTCATCATTTTGAAAGCGAAATATGTCGACTCCAAATACATCCAACAGAAAAGGCTTAATTTCCGGTCCTAAATTTATAGAACAAAGAACTGATCAATATACAATTTCCCTAGCAAGTTAGCAATGACCAGGAAACCGACTATGAAGAGGGTTGATTCACAATGATAGAGTTAGAAACTCTATTATCACCATCTTGAACATACCTAAACATTTGCAGAACTATGAAGAGGGTTGATATTCTTAGATACTCAGTTATACCACATTCAGTCCCGGTAGTTGCTTTACTTACAAATGTGTTGACATTCGCATGCCCGTGAGGAGTCATTCCCTGTACAATATATAGTAGAACAATTTAACAACACCAATTTATAACAGGTCAATAATCCTAAAACAAGAGTATCCATGAGCTAAATTAAGACATGAACTTCGATCAATTTTGGAGCTTTAACCGTTCAATATTACATTTCCTAATATAATCAATTCTGGATTGGAAAGACAAATAGATCATTGAAAGTTTACATGTGTTACTTAATCTTGAGCATTTTTCCAATACTTTTTTTTATAGGTTATTATGGTTTTCCTATAGAACTAGATGACTTGGGTGCTATCTCCGCTATATAAACAGGAATCTGGATTGCATTGAAGTGCAAAATCATGATATGCAAATTCAGTCTTACTCATTGAAGATAACATAATGTTCACAGACATTACCACATAAGTGACAATTCCCAGTGAGGTCCCTCTATAAAAAAAATCTACCTGTTATCAGCCAAAAAGGACAGATGATGAAGTAATGTGAAAGAGTCAAGAAGGCATAAGATGTCTGAAACCTCATCGATCAATAGTATCCGGTATCCTTCCACTAGCAATCCAAGAGTGAAAACTACTTTGACAGATTGATTGAAGATGGTGGTGTCAACATAGTTGAAAAAAGCTTATGGAAGACTCACAATATTGAAACTCCAAAGTAGCTGCCAACATAGTTGGGGATGGTGCCTGTAAAATCTTGAAAAGAGATCTGCTGTATGATTTAAACTTTAAAAGAATCAGGAATGTGAACAAGATCATGCAAGCACTGTATACCAAGATTGGACAGAAGATGCAAATTCTAAATAGTTAGGTTCTTATTTGAATCTTATACACTCTTAACGGTCATAGCCATAATGAGAATCTTCTCTTAGCATAATTTGTGGTTGGTGCATATGTCTGATCCTAATATAATCATAATTCTCTAATATAAAATGCTGCTTTTTAATTGTTGATTCAATTGATCTAAATCTATGGGTTGTTCATAAGTTTCAAAAAAACCCTTCATACAAACGTGTAAATGGACTCGAACATAGAGTTCAGTTGTCAAAGCATATGGAAGTTGAAGCCATTGCAGTTGAACTTAAATTCTGAAAAATACATTTTCCAACTTGACACGTGGACTTACTAGACGAAACAAAGCAAACATAGTGACTAGTGCATGGCTGCATGCATACCTTTCTCCTTTCAAGGGCTTCAAGAGCTTGCAAGCGGAAGGTACGAGCGCCACAATTGGAGATGAAAGTTGCTGCAAGAGCACTCTCATTTTTTTCTTGAATGGGTGCCATGAAATCATACTCAGCGCAGGAGAAGTATCTAACTGGAACATCGGAAGAAAGGCTAGTTGTCATCACAATGGTATAGCTTGCTGAAGCACAAAAATTAAGTTTCAGCCATAGATTCAGTAGAACATAAATGCTCGAAATGCATTCAACAAGACCACATCATAAGTTTCAGCCATATGAATATTGTCAAAGTAAAAATGTTATAAAGTGTAAGTGAGGTGTAGAGAAGGGGATTTTGTAGAAGCATGATCGTCAGAGTTTACCTCAACAATTGGTTGTATGCATCAGAGCATACTCTTGAATATCTGTGGTATGATTTTAAGCTTTAACGAATCGGGAATAGAAAGAAGACAGTGCAAGCACTATATACCAAGATTGAACAGAAGATGCAAATTCTAAACAATTCTAAATATACAAATCACAATTGTTTCAAAAGACAAATGCCAGAGTTTCAATTAAGCTCAGAAAGAAGATGAAGAGGGGTTAAGGAGCTAAAGCCAATCAATGGAATTCAAGCATAGCTACAACATATTGTAGAATCCAAATCAGGATTTCCTAATTAAGGCTTCTAAGAACATACAATTCTTTGATATACAGTGAAAAAACCCAGAGACTATCATTGATTTCTCTTCAAAGCATCAGGTACACAAGCACACACATCTATTGACAAACAACCAACCAGGACAAAATGGCCAAAGGACTAACAAACATGGAAGATAGCATTCCTCCAAAGCTTCTAATCAAAACCATATAAATTATATCTTGTCGCCTTTATATCCGCTACATGGCCATAAGATACCTTGTACACTCTTAATGGTCATAGCAATTTTTTAAAAGTTGAACCTAAACATAAATACATTTGGGTGGTGAACAACACAGTCATTATAAGAATATTCTCTTAGCATAACTACATAAGAGCTAAGAACCACATCCTCTCTTCTACCCTTTCTCTCATTTTTACTATTTTGGGATTGATGCATTTGTCTTATCCTTATATAATCTTAATTGTGTGTTAAAAAATGCTGCTTTGAATTGTTGAATCCAGTTGATCTAAATTTAAGGTCTGACTTGTGATTCAGAATAAATTCATCCCTAAGTGACATCGGAAAATCCTTTGAAAGAAATTAGAGCTTCTGAAATATAAATTTTCCAGCTTAACATGTGGACTCACTACACAAACAAAGTAATGTCCATCATTGATGACAGATGAAAGAAATTAGAGCTTGCACCATGAAATAATAAGCAAACATAGTAACTAGTGCATGCATACCTTTTTCCTCGCGGTTTCTATGGCAACTGGCATAAGTATCTATCTTAATCTCACTCCAATCAAGGGCTTCAAGAGCTTGCAAGCGGAAGTTACGAGCACCACAATTGGAAGTGAAAGCTGCTGCAAGAGCACTCTCAATTTTTTTCTTGAATGGGTGCCATGATATCATACTCAGCCCAGGAGAAGTATCCAACTGGAACATCGGAAGAAAGGCTAGTTGTCATCACAATGGTATAGCCTTTTCTGAAGCACAAAAATTAATTTTCAGCCATAGATTCCTTAGAACATAAATGCTCGAATGCATTCAACAAGACCACATCATCAGTGAGGATGGAACATAAGTGGCAGCATTATATACTAAGATAACTTACATGCCCAAAATTCTTGGTGAACTTTCATCATCAGGTTAACGAAAGGAGAAAGTGGAACTGCACCATTAACAATATTTAATGAAGGATAACAACATTGCACATGCTGCTCCTAAATTTGGATTAATATCCAGATGCATATAGATGTGAAAAAATAAATATAAAGATCAGAACATTTATTGCACAAAATAGAAATCTAAAAGGCAATCAAATATCATAACTAACTGATACATGCAAAACAACATGATCTATTTCCAAAAGAAATGAAGATAGTCTTGCATTTGTTTCAACTTTCAACTACTAATTATAATCAATCCAGGCGTATCCCATGGGCCATTACAGCTACTAATTTCATAAGAACACATCAAACAGTTTTCATAACTACTGAAGGATCATAACTGAAGAGATTAAGTATCTCCATTTTATTTGAGAAGTATTATCTATTTTTCAATGAAAAACCAATAATTATTGATCACTTTTCCATTATTCAGTCCGAATAGTATCAAAATGAAGCATACCGTCTTGCATTGGCAATTTTATTGTCTGTATAATATTCTGATGATTCCAAGGACCTATCAATATTAGAACTTCTCTCAAGAGTAATACCGAAATGGACACCCTTTGTCTAGGATTCATTCTAGCATCCAGCGTTTGAGGGTGACTAGCCCTTTCAGCAGCAAGCACGGCATTGAGCCTAGCAATTTCAGCTTGCAGATCAGCAACAGAGAGTTGATTGTTTTGATCCTTCATTGTTAGACTAACAACAACAACTTTCTTGACAAGTATTTGTTTGCGGAGGGTGCGTACAATCTCGTTGTCTAAAAGGACAAGTTTGCTTGAATCACCGATCTTTCGCGTTCAACAACCTAACCTGTGGATCAAAAAAAAAAAAAAAAACTCAAGCAAAAACAGCAACTTAAACCAAGAATTAATGTCATATTCTGGACAATAATGTTGTGACTTTTTTCTATCCAACTCAGGAATTCCAGTAGCATTAGAAAGACCTTCATTAAGAAAAAGAACAAAAATTTGAGAAGGATGCTTATTGGTATTCTTGGTCTTACCACATTCAGTGCTCGTGCAGTGACCTTCATTAAAGGTTTTCGATGTCCGTGTAGTTCACAGGTGCTAATCCCTGAACAACATTTACTTGAATTATTTAACAATATCAATTTACCAAAATATTTTGCAAGGACGACAAAATTATATCCTAGTTATAACGAGTAATGAGGTATAGCCATATCAGTTCTCAACTTCAATTTTGGAATTGTAACAGTTCAACATCACATTTCCATAACCCATGTTCTAGGCTATAGATTTGTAACTTCTATTCCACTCGGGAAGTAGAGCATTAGAAAGAAACAAACAACTCAATAGTAAAAGAAGAAGTGCGCGTAAGAAGTATCATGGGCTATATGTACCTGACAATTCAGTTATAGAGATGAGGAATGTCTTTAATTAGTGGCCAATAAGTACCCACCGGTTTTCTGCACTTCTCTTCCAATTTTGAACAACCAATAATCCAAAGTGATGTAAGGCGGCTAACCCAATCGGGCAAATATGTTATCTCATTGCAACATATGATTGTTAAATCTTCAAGGGTTGGAAGATATTGACACTTGTCTGGTAAAGACTTGATCTTTTTTAGTGAAGATAATCAGAGTTTTCTCAAGTACTTAAGGTCCTTCCACGGTAACTTATCCAATTCATGCTCATCAACGTTGCAACTCATAATAGATAAAGATTGCAGCTTGTTGAACTGTTGGATTGCACTATTTACACAAGTAACCTCGTCCAAATGCCAAATCTGAAAAGATTTAACGTTGGGAGGAACTCTCCATTCCATATCCTTGTCATTTGGAATACGCCCATATATGCTCAATGTGTCTAATTTAGTGAGGTGGTGAAGTCCCTTGAGCAAACGAGCCCCTTGTGGATTATCCCCAAACTCAAATCCCAACTGTCTGAGACTTGTAAGCGACAACCATGGCATGCCATCTTCAACCATTATTTCATCGTCCATTAGTAAATCTGCCCTGTTAAAGTATTCGACCTGGAATCTTTCGAGAAAAGACATGTGTTTCAATGAGTGCAAGAGGGAGTAGCGTTTTAAGTTAGGACAATTAAATATAGAAAGACTACGTAGGGATGGATGAAGCTTCAATTCATCTGGAAAAAAAGCTAGGTCTTTTATGTCCGAAAGATCTAAATTACGTAATTTGGAGCAACTATCTCCTTCCAATTTTGCAGGCTTGGGTACTCTCAGTAGCTGCTTCACAAGATTCACATCAACATTCTTAAGAAGAATACTTGTCGCAGATGGATACAAAGGCAAGGAAATTAGTTCTAGGCATCCTGATACTTTTAAGGAATAAAGTCGTGGAAACCACAACTCATGAGCATTAGAAAGTTCTTCTCCAGCTGAACTCCACCACCCCTTTAAACTTTCCATAGATCTAATTTCAAGTTCCTCAAGCGATGGGAAAAATGATGGGTCATCATAACTGCATACACTCTCCACATACTCTACATGAGGAATAGATCTGAGCGTCAATCTTTTAAGTTGAAAGAGGTGCCTTAGATTTGTAAGCTCACGACATGTACTGCAGTTTGTCAGAGTTAACTCGACCAAGTTACGCAGAGAAGAAATCCAATCTGGAAATTTTACTCCAGGATAACCGTAAATCTCGAGATGATTGACATTGTTGGACGGTTGAAGACAATCTAACACTGCATCAGATTCAGACACCTCCTCATACTCTCCTTGTGTTCTAGATTTCCAACTTATGAATAAACCACTTAATTTTGTTTTGCTACTTAACATTGACTCCTTCGCATCATCAACACAGTTTTTCCACTGACCTCTTGAAAGTACGATACGAATTTCGCCTGTCAAGTTGTTAAGGCGTTTCAAACACCTTAATCCAACATGATTTTCATTCACAATAAGTTGATCAAGCATAACAAGGGAAGTCATCTTCTCCAATCCTAAAGGCATATGATCCAACTTTTTACATCCCCTAGTTGCTAAGCATCTGAGACTGATCAGCTTTTGTAGATCATCCGGCAACTTCACGAGATTCGAACAATTTTCAAGTCTCAATACAAGCAGATTTTGCAGCTTGCAAAGACTATCAGGAAGCCTAATCAACTTTTCACTCGCATTGAGATCGAGATATCGCAGACGAATCAACTTTCCTATTGAGTTTGGAATTTCCTCTGTGTCCAAATGCCTCAAACTCAACGTTCTCAAGCTTGTCAAATTTAACAATACACCATCAAACAATGCTCTTTCAACAAAACCTGTGTTAAGAGACAATAGGCTCCGCATGCCTTTATATTGAAGTAGTGAGCCTTTGATTTCCCCTACAAGCAAATGTCGGGGAAACGGTTCTCTTAACTCATCAGGGACTTTTGTCATCGTACGACATTCATTTGCAGCAACTTCAACAGCCATATCATGGAACAAGTCATGCATTTTGCAACTGTATATAACACCTTCACTTTGCCTTACATCTTGAAAGAAGCATCTTTGTAGCAGGTACAAGAAGTAAGTCTCACCAACATCCTCTAAAAATGAATTCTCATCAAAGGTTCCAAGCAGACCTTGAGCCATCCATACATGGATCAAAGTGATTTTATCAAACTCATAATCCTTCGGAAAGACTGAACAGTAGACAAAACAATGCTTTATGGATGATGGAAGGTCATCATAGCTAATCTTCAACACTTGCATAATCATATTCTCACGCTTTGGGATTATTTTCATCAGCTCATTATCCACAAACGCTGACCACTGCTTCATATCTTTATTGTACAAGAAGCTACCAATTATCCGGATAGCAAGAGGGACTTTTGGACACTTCTTGACAATCTGTCTTCCGAGTTCTTCCTTGCCTTTATTCTCTTCTTCATTGCTACTATCAAAAGCCATCTTCTTAAACAATATCCATGCATCCTCTTCTGACAGCTCTCCTAAAGCGTAGTGAGGCCTGACAGTGGCAAGATTCTGTGCTACCGTCTCTAAGCGCGTGGTCAATAGAATCTTACTTCCTCTATCACCAGCATCTAACAAAAGTTTCAAACGAAGCCAATGCTCGCGAATGTCATCCCAAACATCATCTATAACAAGCAGAAACTTTTTCCCTTGAACCTTGCCCCTCAACGCTTTTTGCAACTCATCTAGACTAGATGTTTTCGTGCCCATGATTTCCTCCAAGGCTTTTTCTAAACTGGAGAAATCATTTATGCAAGCCCATAGTCGCAGGTCAAAGAACTCCTCCATTTCCTTTGCATTGTAAATCAACTGAGCTAAAGTAGTTTTGCCTTGTCCTCCAATGCCAACTACTGCAATAACAGAAACACATTCATCCTCACGAGCATCAGCCATCAACAACCTTAATAATTCCTCCTTGTCTTTGTCCCGGCCAATTACTTCATCTTCCGGAATGTAAGAATGCTGTGCATTTCTTCTTATAGCAGGCCTCTCATCTTCTGTTGTGCTTCTAATAAAGCCGAACTGAGTGATGTCCTTGGCTATGTCATCAAGGCGCCCCCTGAGCTCCTTCACTTTGTGAGCAGTTTTGACAATGAAAACCAAATGGTTGTTTGACATGGAGAAGAAAAGCTTCATCTCCTTTGTTATTCTACTCCCATCCATGACTTTTTTTCTTAAGGCTCTGGTAGAGATGGTGTCAAAAAAGTCGTCTGCTTTGTACATCTCATCTCGAAGCCTAGAAAGCCATTCACGAACAGCAGCATTACTTGCTTTCTTTTGTTCAGCATCATGCAACACAGCTTTGATAGTTCTGATGGTGTTCTCGAGCTTCTTGAGTTCATCCTTTGAGTTGTACCACAGTAAGAGCTCATCTTTAGCTAGGGTGCTCAGCTGTGGAAGGAGTGACTTGGCAATGTTTAACACCGCGAGTTCAGCCATGGAAGGAAGTCCCTGTTAGAAAAGCACACAAATCAAAAAATGAAAATTATATACTATTACTGACTAAACGTTCTCAGGCTTGTCAAATTTAACATCACTAATCAACATCTTGGATTCAACTGAACTCAATTATATGCTAGAGGAGATGATAAACAAGGAAAAAGAAATCAAGAACAATTTTTGCAAATTTAATACTTACCTGCCAGTTGCAGAAAAACCAACCTAAAACCCATCAAAGTAGGTTCACAGTGATTCGAGAATACATATATGTACAACAAAAACATAAAAAACCATTTGCAAAGTAAACACTTACCGATTGAGGTAACAAACACCGATCAAGAAGACCGCAGATCACTCTCTGAAACGCACAGTAGCAGGTTTGGGAGGATAACGATTACAAAATATGTGAAAATGAAATGAAAACTTGATGGTCTGGTGGATCACTAATCAAAGATAGGCAACAAAGTAATCACTAATCAAAGCGCGTTGGGTCACTTTTTAGGAATGTTTTCTTTTTGCTGTCAAAGATATACGACAATTATTGTAGGAATATATTGGGAGTGCTGTATTTTTAAATAATTTACCATAATTATTTTTTTTAAAAAAAGTTTAGCATACCAACCATTTCACCCAACCTTTGCTTTTAACCAAACCTCCAATCAACTCTTTAAATTAATGTAGTCTGGATTGAACAAGATCTTGCTGCCAGATTTGTTTGATCATTTTTCACAGCTGTACCAGCATTTTTCAGAGTAATTAATTGTTATTTTTGTTGATCATTTTTCATAACAACTGACTGTTGTATTTTGTTGATTAGCACCAAAAAAATTTCATGTATTGATCATAGGCTCATAGCTAGATGTCTAAGCTGTTTGATCTGCATAATACAAATGAAGTCGTTTTGCTTAGTAACCATCATCTTGAGTCTACACAAAAAAGAAGGTTGGAGTTGATAATCCAAGCTTCAACTGATCCAAAGACGATTTGATTTCATTTTCAGTTGTGCAAACTTACAACTTCATGATATATAAGATGATATGTATTCTTATTTGTCTTGAGCATACCTAAACATTTGCTGAGCAATGATTCCGTGCTTTAGTCGGCTATCCCATGACACAGCAAATACTATAATTAGTTAACAATACCAAATTACCATAATCAAAATTACACTGGTTTTATTCACAAGAAAAAAAGTCTTTATGAACTATAGTAGAGATGAGTACCGTATATTGATATTATAGAATTATTCAACAAATGCCGTACTGCTGTCACGAATAGATATCTGAAGACGTATAGTTATAGTTGTGATGAAAGTAAGGCTCCTGCAATTTGAATGTGTTGGTGCTTCTTTCCCAAAGTACCAACTGAATGAAAAATTAGCAGTAATTCTGAGATGTGTACATCTACATGAACAGACTGGACAAAAGAGCAGCCACCACACAATCAACAAATCAAGCTTCATTTCAAGTCCTAAATATATATTTTGTATGGTTCAAAGAAAAGTTGTTTTCTCATCATAGCCGTTTCAACACTTGAGACCCTTGTTGCCAAAGCTGTGACAATATCAACTGCACCAATGTAACTTATTGCCAAAGCTGTGACAAGAATCTTACAACCACAGGATAGTGCCTGTAAAAGCTTGAAGAGATCTGTTGCATGATTTAACCATTAAAAGAACCGGGAATGGAAACAAGACCATGCAAGCACTGTATACCAAGATTGAACAAGACCATGCAACTATATTTAGGTTCTTATTTGAATCTTATAGCACTGAAGATACAAATCTGAATTGTGTCGAAAGACAAATGCCAGACTTCCGATTTAGGTGAGAAAGGAGATGAAGAGGTTAAGGAGCTAAGCCCAATCAATGGAAATCAAGCATAGTTAGAACATATTGGTTAAAGATTAAGGATGGCCAATGTTAGCACGCCAAGTTACCGAGGAGGGAAAATTTGTAGAATCCAAACAAGGCCTACAAAATGGTTAAAAAGTAAGAGCACTTCCTAATTCAGATATTAGAGCAAGGGGTTGATTATGACAGCTTGCTTATTAGTATAAATAAGGGAGATGTTCTCCTATGCAGCTTTCTTCTTTTCTTTTTTTTGTCTCCTTTGAGAGTTTGGGAGAAAATAGAGTTCTCACTGGTTTTGCATTGTGCATTCGAGGAGATCTCGCTTTCTTGTGTGCTTGTTTAATTTTGGAGACTGTTAATTTTCTTGTCTAACACTTGAATCCAAAATATCATCATGATATTGGCACGTGGTGTATTCATAGCTAGATGATTACACCCACAAGCATAAAAAAGATAGTAAGGAGAAAGACCTTTCAATGAAAGTCTCTATTTAGAAGCATAAACTAGCTAGCAAGGTAGAAGAAAGAGAGAGATTTGCTTTTATACCAGCTACAAGAGATTAGAAAAACTTCTCAGTAACATAATCCTCCTCATTTGAATTTCAAATGCGAAGCTAAACTTGTAGCGCACCAGAGTCTGTAGCTTGTCGACTGCAAAGTTGGGAGTACGTAATTTGCATTACATGATTACTAATCAGCCAGAAGAATCTTCAGCAACTAACTTTTTTATGTTTATTAGAAAATGCTTGTCAACAAGTTAGGAACATACAATACATTGACAAAGGATAAGCCATTGCTGACAAAGTTACAATCAACTGAAGCAAACAAAATCTTGAGGGTTGATTCATCATATTACAAGCCAACCAAGTCAAATTTGTAGTAATTCAAGCAAGAAGTAAACACAATCTTGAGGAGTAAAAATGGTGCTACTCCAAAGTACCTGTCACTCTTCGACCACCATGAACACACTGGTGTTCTGCAGATGAAGCAAGGGCTCGGAGATGTTGACAAATTCTGGTAAAGACTTCATCATTTCGAAAGAGAAATATGTGACTCCATATATATCCAACAGAAAAGGCTTAATTTCCGGTCCTAAATGTATAGAACAAAGAACTGATCAATATACAATTTCCCTAGCAAGTTAGCAATGACCAGGAAACCGACTATGAAGAGGGTTGATTCATAATCATAGGGTTAGAAACTCTATTACCACCATCTTGAACATACCTAAACATTTGCTGAACTATGAAGAGGGCTGGTATTCTTAGATACCCAGTTATACCACATTCAGTTCCAGTAGTTGCTTTACTTACAAATGTGTTGACATTCGCATGCCCATGAGGAGTCATTCCCTGTACAATATATAGTAGAACAATTTAACAACATCATTTTACAGCAGGTGACTAATCCTAAAAAAAGAGTATCCATGAGCTAAATTAAGACATGGGCTTCGATCAATTTTGGAGCTATAACAGTTCAACATTGCATCTCCGTAAGCTATATTCTAGGCAATATTTATCTGTTACTTAGAAAAGAACTTGAGCATTTTTCCAATGCATTTTTTATAGGTTATTATGGTTTTCCTACAGAATTAGATGACTTGGGCGCTATCTCCGCTATATAAACAGGAATCTGGATTGCATTGGAGTGCAAAATCATGATGTGCGAATTCAGTCTTACTCATTGAAAATAACATAATGTTCACAGACATTACCACATAAGTGCAATTCCCACTGAGGTTCCTATAAAAAAATATACTTGTTATGCAAAAAAGGACAGATGATGAAGTAATTTGAAAGAGTCAGGAAGGTTTAAGATGTTTGAAAGTCCCATTGTCTACATGTGTCACGATATTAACCAAATAAAATAACAATATAAGTTATTATAAGCGAATTAGATGGCTAAGGTTTCACAAGAATCTTAAACCTCATCGATCAATTGTATCCGGTATCGTTCCACTAGCAATCCAAGAGAATAAAAGCATTTTTCCAATACATTTTTTTTTTGTATAAAGTAAGAAGAAATCTACTATCCAGATCTATGACATACTTTAGTCTACAGACACCTATTGTTTCTACTTGACCCCAGATCTAAACTAGTATAATCACAATTGTCCTAGAGGTATGCATCAAATCATCATTTTCTGCAGCTCTAAAGAGAAAGCATCTACTATTAAAATCTATGCTTCTAATAATTGCACCAACAAGGCAACAGCTGCAACCGATAACGACATTGCACCTGTAGCTTAGTTCCTGATCTCGAGAGACAAGCCATCCACTATTAATCTGAGATCACTTTAATCAATCTCTACAAGGTATCACTTATATTTTCTCTACTTATATTCATTGCAGCAGCAACTGTAACAGATAATTAGACTGCACCAGCAACTTAGTTCCAATGTGATCGATGTTTCCTTCCCCAATTACACAGGTTTAGCATCGTCATCACAACCACTATTGTTAAAAACCGAAAAAATGATATGAACATCATTGCAATTAGCTAACCTCGTCAACACCAGAAACCAAAATAGGATCCGTCTGGAAATCCCTAGAGTAAATCACAGCATCTTCTCTCTCCAACCAGCTTTCGCAACTCTCTGCGTCGTCCTCGCTGTGTTGAAATTCGGAGGTGTAGAAGGAATCAGACCACCATGAATTGACCAAAGTAGCGTTCTTAGCCACATCAAGTCTCCCTACGAAAGCAATTTCAGTGATGAATACTAGGGCAACAAATAGAGGCATCAAATTGCACCATTTCTTCTTCGGATTTTCATGAATCCTCGTCCCTGTTCTGACGCTGCTACTACTGCTAGGATAACTATTTCCAGTCGAAGAATGCATCAATTTCTCTCTGTTGATAGAGATCAGGTCTTCAGATGAGTGTCAGATTGTCTTTATCTATTACACAAAATCACAGATTTAGATAAACTTTTACAAAAATGACACAAATTTTGAATTACAGGTAATCTCATATTTTATTCATCTTAATTTGAGTCTCTCATATTTTATTCATCTTAATTTCGAAGATAGTCGTTTCTAACCGCTTTCCGTTTTAAAAAAAAAATTGTGTTTCATAATGACAAACACAATTTTCTTGTCTTAAACCAACTCATGTGCATTTAAAAGTTCTTCTCCAACTAAACTCCACCACCCCTTTAAACTTTCCATATCGAAAATATTAAAAACTTCAAGCGATGGGAAAAAAGATACTCTTAAACCCTTAAGGTCCTCCCACGGTAACTTATCCATATTTTATGATCATCGACACAATAACAAAAAATTGCTAAACGTTGAAGCTTGTTCAATTGTTCAATTGTTGGATTGCAGTATTTACATCGGAACCTCATTTATACACGCAATCCTTTAATCTTTAACGTTTGAAGGAGCTCTCCATTGTCCTTTTCATTTGGAAAACTCTCATATATTTTCAGTTTTTCTATTCTAGTGAGGTGGTGAAGTCCGTGGAACAAACGAACCCCTTGTGGAAAAATCCCAAACTCAAATGACAAATATTTGAGGCTTGTAAGCGACACCCACGACATGCCATCTTCAACCATATTTTCATCGGTCATTAATAAATTTGTCTCGTACGAGTTAATGATCCGGAGACATTCGAAAGCAGACATATGTTGCAGTGAGTGAAAGAGAGGGTAGCATTTCAATTTAGGACAATCATGTAGCCAAAGATTATATAGAGATGGCAGATGCTTCAATTCATTTGGAAGAAAAGCTAGACCCTTCACGTTTCTAAGAATTAAAGCATTTAATTTGGAGCAAGTAAGATGAGTATTTGTTGGAGATAATAAGGTCCCACATCGAAAGATGGGGACACTCTGAGACTAGTATATAAGGTCGGTGGACTACTCCTCCTATTGTCAATTAGTTTTAGGATGGAACCCGCCGGGTTTATGTGGTAGGCTTGGGCCTAATGCGCATGTGCGCTCGGATGCACACGACCCCACTCTACCGGTCCGTCAGTATCGGACTTTGACATAAATTCCATAATTGGACACAAAGGCAAGGATGTTAGTTCTGGACAATCAAGTCCGTCAGTATCGGACTTTGACATAAATTCCATAATTGGACACAAAGGCAAGGATGTTAGTTCTGGACAATCAAATACTTGTAAGATAGAAAGTCGTGGAACCACAGCTCACGAGCACCACAAAATTATTCTTCAACTGGCTTCCACCATCCTATTAAACTTTCCATATATACATAACTACATACACTCTCCACATACTCTACATGAGAAATAGATATGAGCTTCAATCTTTTAAGTTGAAAGAGGTGCCTTAGAACTATAAGCTCATGACATGCACTACAAATTTTCGAAGATAACTCGACCAAGTTACGCATAGAAGAAAAGCCAATCTGGAAACTTTACTCCGGGATAACCGTAAATCTCGAGATGATTGATATTGTGGGACGGTTGAAGACTATCTAACACTGCATCAGATTCAGACAACTCCTTGAGTTGTAGATTTCCAACTTATGAACAAACCACTTAGTTTTGTTTTGCTACTTAACATCGACTCCTTCGCCTCTTCAACACAGTTTTTCCACTGACCTCTTGGAAATACGATACGAATAACGTCTGTCAAGTTGTATAGGCGTTTCAAACACCTTAATCTAACATGATTATCTTTCACAATATGTTGATCAAGCATAACAAGGGAAGTCATCTTCTCAAATCCCGAAGGCATATGATGTAACTCATCACATCCCCTAGTTTCTAAGTATCTGAGACTGATCAACTTTTGCAGTTCGTGTGGCAATTTCATGAGATTTGAGCAATCACCAAGTCTCAATACTAACAGGTTTTGCAGCTTGCAAAGACTATTAGGAAGCCTAATCAACTTTTTACTCTCATTGATGTCGAGATATCTTAGATGAATCAACTTGCCTATAGAGTTGGGAATTTCCTCTGTGTCCAAATGCCTCAAACTCAACATTCTCAACCTTGTCAAATTTAACAATACACCATCTAACAATGATCTTTTAACAAAACCTGTGTTAGGAGACACTAAGCTTCGCATTCCTTTACATTGAAGTGGTGAGCCTTTGATTTCCCCCGCAAGCAAATGTGTGGGAAACATTTCTCCTAACTCTTCATGGACTTTTGCCATCGTAAGAGATTCATTTGCAATAACTTGAACAACCACATCATATTATCATGGAACAAGTCATGCATTTTGCAACTGACTTGAAGGAAAAGAATGTGTGAGATATGGTTGCCTTGAAGGAAAAGAAATCACTCATGTGAAACAACATAGTGACTTTGACATCATTTTGGATAGAACTCATTACGCTCATGTTAGATTTTGGATCTAACACTTTGATTTAACTAGCTGCCTTGAAGGAAAAGAAATCACTCTAGAAAAAGTGTCCAAAAATTTTCCAAAAATCGAAAGCTTTGTGGTAAAAATAGATAATGGCATGCATGTTTGGGATAGATGTTAGGGTTAGAGAACTCACACAAATAGTGGGAAAGAACCACGCTTTGGAATGATTTTATTATGTTATATTTATAGCGATTATAAAAGCATATATTATGGAATAATATGATTATTTATAATCAAGTCTTATCTTATAGTATATTATCTATCTAGATACTATCTTTATAATATCATATAATAATAATAATATTCTAATATTCCGTATCTATCTTTATAATATCATATAATAATAATATTCTAATATTTCCCGCAATCGAAGTGTGAGTAGGACAAAAGGTGAAGATTGAAATAACTCATAAAAATGAAACAAAAACATGTAGCGAACAAGTCGCTAGTTGGGTATTGTTCTCGGACAAAGCCAGTGTCATTCTCGGTCGAAGCTGATGTTGTTCTCGGATGAAGCCGATGGTGTTCTTGGATGAAGCTGGTGTTGTTCTCGGACGAAGCCGGGTGTTGTGTTTGGATGAATCCGTTGTTGCTCTCCAAAAAAGCCGGTGTTGTTCTCCGACAAAGCCATGTTGTACTCGGACATGCCGAGTTGCAAGTGTGTGAATAAGTAGATAGGATCGGAAGTGCCGTCAGGCAAAACCGCTCTGATATCATGATAGATGATAGGGTTAGAGAACCCGCACAAATGGCGGGAAAGAACCACACTTTGGAATGATTTTATTATGCTATATCTATAGCGATTACAAAAGCATATACTATGTAATAATATGATTATGTATAATTAAATTTTATCTCATAGTATATTATCTACCCTGATATATCTAAATATTATCTTTATAATATTATATAATAATAATACCCTAATACTTGTAGCCAAGTATATCGCCTTCATTAACAAAGAGATCAAAACTAATATATAAGCTCTTTGGATTCCTTCCCCTATTGTTGTTGAAGAACATACTGCATCTTGTTGTGAACACAAGATTAAGTACATTTTTTCCCTGTCAAGAGAGAACTTATGTTAATATATCATGTTATGTACAATACTCACAGAGAAAAATCAACAAGCCGATGAATAATTATATGAAAAAGTGAGGTGAAATATATATCTTAGTTGATGCCGGCAGTGTTCCAGAGGTGCAGGTGGCTAATTGGGTCTTCCATGCAACGAATGGTGTACTGCTGTCACAAATTGATACCTTGAAGATATATATTTACACTTGTGATGAAAGTAAGGCTCCTGCATTTGAATGTATTAGTGTTTCTTTCCAAAAGTGTCAACTGAGTGAAATTTGCAGTAATATTGGTGAGATGTGTATCCCACATGAACAAACTGCACACAATCTACAGATCAAGCTTAATTTCAAGTCCTACATCTATGCAACAAAAAAATGAATCAATGCATACCTAATTTAGGATTTACATCCCACAAACTGCATTTGTCAGTTGTCACAACACCATAATCAAGTTCCTTGGCTACAAATATCCTGCATCAAAGCATACCTAATTTAAGATTTGCATCCCACAGACTGAAACAAGTTTTATTATCATGAGGCTTTTTCTTCTCGTTAGGATTAAGACACAATAAATGGAGACTTGACTTCTCACATCAGCATCTTCTCGGAAGTTCAAAGTGTCCAAAATAGCTCATCTTTGTGTCTTAAAGAGTTCGAACTAATCATCTCGCATAATGCTTTCAAGCCTTTATTCCTTGTTAGGATTAAAATTGCAATCAAACAGAGAAAACGAACATAACCCAGTTCGTCACGAGAGTGTGACTACGTCTAGGGGAGCTACCAAACCAGGTTTTTTTCGCAATTTTGTGACAACTGATAGAATACGTAATTATTGTAAATAAAGGTCCGCCTTATGTAATTATGTAAAACAGTGATATCTATTAATATGACCCATCTGACGATGGAAACCCTACGGGGAATTTATTCAATCTTCTCATTCTCACATGGTATCAGACTGTTACGATCCGTAACCTTCTTTCACGCTTCCCACCCTACTCCGCCGGCACTTTCCCCTCACCGCCGTCGAGTACTCTTCTTCTCCCTTTTCTCCTTCAACCGACCCCAATGACGACGGAGAAGAAACACACGTTCCATTCCGCTCTTGGGATATCCAACATCAAGAACAACATCGCTCTAGTTCTCGATCATGACACGCCGTATGCTTCCTGGGTTACTCTTTTTCGCGTCACCGCCAAGGCACACAACGTCTTGGATCATATTGATGCAAAGGTTCCCCGCCCTTCTGACATCGACGATGATCTTTGGAATCAGGTAGATGCTACTGTTCTTCAATGGATCTACAGTACGGTTTCAAAGGATATTCTCCTTCAAATTCTTGACCCTGATGACACTGCTCTGAAAGCATGGGGTCGAGTCAAGGACATCTTTCAGGACAACAAGCACACACGCGCAGTTTATCTGGAACATGAATTTTCCAACTGCAAACTCGCCACGTTTGCTTCCATGTCCGCCTACTGTCAACACATGAAGGCCTTGTCTGATCAACTCAAAGGAGTCGACTCTCCGATCTCTGAAAATCGGTTAGTCCTTCAAATTTTGGCAGGCTTACCGGCTGAGTACAACGCAGTTGCGAGTTACATTCAGCAATCGGATCCGTTGCCTTCATATTACAAAACCCGTTCGCAGCTTACTCTGGAAGAAACTCGAATGGCCAAACAAACCTCGCGCAAGGATGATGCGGCTCTCCATAGCTCCACCAGCAACGGTCCAAAACAACCGTCCACGGACCACCGGACCACCGCCCCTGCCGGCCAGTCGGACGGGCAGACTCGCAACCGGAACCGCAGTCGAAAAAATCGCAGCCGCAACAGCAGTGATGTTCCTCAGTTTCCAACGCGATATGTTTTTCGCCCTAATTCAGGATGGGCTCCTGTTTCCTCTGGCCCATCTGCGGCCCACTGGCAGCAACAGGCCCAATGGAATTTTCCTCCTCCTCTGGCCCAACAGCATCCTCCTTCTCCTTACCCATCTCAGCAAGGGCTATTGGGCCCATCTCCTGCGCAGCCCAGTAGGCAGCAACAGGCCCAATTTTCTGCAATAGCTGACTCCACGCAGCCCACCTCTATTGATCAATCTTTTGCATCGATGACGTTAAATCCTGCTGACAATCTTTGGTATATGGACACCGGCGCCACTTCCCACATGACACATAATTCAGGTAACCTCTCGTCCATCTCGTATAATGGTTATTTAAATTCGATAATTGTCGGAAATGGCATGCGGATACCATCTACAGGTTTTGGAGACGCTCACCTTACCACTCCTACCCAACCACTCCGTTTATCCAAAGTCCTTATTGCTCCACAAATAGTTAAAAACCTTGTCTCGGTTCGCCGTTTCACAACCGATAACCATGCTAGTATTGAGTTTGACCCTTTTGGTTTTTTTGTGAAGGATTTACACACGGGGAAAGTCCGTCTGAGATGCAATAGCTCTGGGGATCTTTATCCAGTTACCACAAGTTCCGCGTCTGCTCATGCTCTTTCCGCTCAGTCATCGAGTCTCTGGCATGCTCGTCTAGGTCATCCGGGCGCACCAGTTCTAGATTTTCTTAGGAAGTTTTCTTTTCTTCGTTTTAATAAGGAGCAAACCTCATCGCTTTGTCATGCTTGTCAACTTGGGAAACATCATAGGCTTCCTTTTGAACGTTCAATGAATACTACCATTGCACCTTTTGACATTATCCACAGTGATCTTTGGACCTCTCCGATTCCTAGTCGAGAAGGTTTCAAATATTACCTATTATTTCTTGATGATTTTTCACATTTTCTTTGGGTTTTTCCCATTAAATTTAAATCTCAAGTTTTTGAGCTTTTTGTGCAATTCCATAAATTCATCAAAACTCAATTCAATACGCCTATTAAAAATTTCCAATGTGACATGGGTCGCGAGTTTAATAATCACCAATTTCACTCGTTTTTTGCCCTTCATGGCATTAATTTTCGGTTCTCTTGTCCTCACACGTCTCCACAAAATGGGAAAGCCGAACGTGTCATCCGGACCATCAATAATATGATGCGCTCTCTTCTTTTTCATGCTTCCCTACCAATCTCTCTTTGGTCTCATGCTCTTGATATGTCATGTTTTCTTCTTAACATTCTTCCTTCCACCACAATCCAAAATCAATCACCAACCCAAGTGTTGTATCATTCAACACCTTCCTTTAATCATCTCCGCGTTTTTGGGTGCCTTTGCTACCCGAATCAAAACGCCACCGTTCCTCACAAATTAACTCCTCGATCTACTCCTTGTGTTTTTTTAGGATATCCTAATCATCATCGGGGGTACAAATGTTTAGAATTGAAATCTAATAAGATAATCATATCTCGTCATGTCACATTTGATGAGTCCATTTTCCCTTTCGCTAATTCTGCGTCTTTTCCGTCTCCTTCTGCGGTACTGGATATTGAACCAAATTGCTCTCCATATCACTTAGCCCAGAAATTGGACTCACAGGCCCACCTCCCTGATGTGCCGCCTACTTCCTCAGGACGGTCCGCTCACCTTCCTGCTGTCCCCAGTCCACCAGTGTTACCTCAACCCGGCCCACAACAGCCCACTACCACTGCCGGCCCATCCCTTACCCCTGCTGGCCCATCACACTCACCAGCTGGCCCATCCCTCACCTCCACCTTTACGGACAACCCTGATGGCCCATCCCCCACCCCTGCTGGCCCATCAAACGCACCAGCTTGCCCATCCCTCCCCTCAGCGTTGTCACGCAGTCCACCCACCTCTCAGCCGTGTCCCACACCTTTAACCTCGGCTACCCAAAATCAACCCCCCCACAATATATCCCGTCCAAATACCCGCTCCCTAAGCGGTATTTTCAAACCGCGCCAAATCTTCGACCTCCACACTACCACATCCTCCTTATCCCCCATACCCAAATCACATAAGGCAGCTCTTCAAGATCCAAAATGGACCGAAGTCATGATCGACGAATATCGTGCCCTTATACGAAATGGTACTTGGGTTCTTGTTCCTCGTCCTGAGCGGACTAATATTGTGAGGTGTATGTGGATTTTCCGTCATAAATTCAGGTCTGATGGCTCCCTTGAGCGCTATAAGGCGCGCCTCGTTGCTAACGGATGTTCCCAGCAAGTTGGAATAGATTGTGAAGAAACTTTTAGTCCCGTGGTTAAGCCGGCTACTATCAGGACAGTTCTCAGTTTAGCTGTATCCCGCTCTTGGCCCATTCATCAACTTGACGTTAAAAATGCCTTCCTTCATGGGCACCTCAATGAGACTGTCCACATGTTTCAACCTCCTGGCTTTGTTGACTCTACTCGCCCTTCTCATGTCTGTTTATTGAGGAAATCACTATATGGCCTCAAGCAGGCACCCAGGGCTTGGTATCAACGTTTTGCAGGATATCTTCTCAGCATTGGTTTTATTGGCAGTAAGAGCGATTCCTCTCTCTTCATATATCAAAATGGAAATCAAATGGCTTATCTTTTGCTATATGTTGATGATATTATTCTGACTGCTTCGTCCGATGCCCTGCGCCATACCCTCACTGCTTCCCTCAGTAAGGAATTTGCTATGTCTGATCTAGGCCCTCTGTCATATTTTTTGGGCGTTTCTGTTCAGCGATCTTCGTCAGGCCTTTTCTTGTCTCAAGACAAGTATGCTCGGGAAATTGTTGAACGAGCCAAAATGACTACCTGCAAACCTGCAATCACGCCTGCTGAACCCAATGTTAAGCTCAGCTCATCCTCCGGACCTCCTGTAAGAGATCCAACGTTGTATCGCAGCTTGGCTGGGGCTCTTCAGTACCTCACTTTCACAAGACCTGACATCAGTTTTGCTGTCCAGCAGATATGTTTGTTCATGCATGATCCTCGAAAAGCTCATTTTGCTGCCCTAAAGCGTATCATCCGATACATCTCTGGGACATCTTCATTAGGCATCACCATCTCTCCTTCGCCAAAATCTGACCTCATTGCATATACAGATGCCGACTGGGCTGGCTGTCCTGATACACGACGATCCACATCTGGGTACTGTGTCTTCTTCAATGACACCCTCATTTCATGGTCTGCCAAAAGGCAATCTGTCGTTTCCCGATCAAGCGCCGAGGCAGAATATAGAGGAGTTGCTAATGTTGTATCTGAGTGTTCATGGTTGCGTAATCTTTTGCTTGAGCTCCATTGTCCGCTTGCCAAGGCCTCTATTGTTTATACTGACAATATTTCTGCTACTTATCTCGCCAGCAACCCGGTTCAACACCAACGGACCAAACATATAGAGATTGATATTCATTTCGTCCGCGATAAGGTTGCCCGTGGTCACGTTCGAGTTCTTCACGTACCTTCGGCTTTTCAGTATGCAGACATTTTTACAAAGGGTCTCCCAAGGCAACTGTTTCTAGACTTTAGATCCAGTCTCACTGTTAGATCTCCTCCCGTTTCGACTGCGGGGGTATGATAGAATACGTAATTATTGTAAATAAAGGTCCGCCTTATGTAATTATGTAAAACAGTGATATCTATTAATATGACCCACCTGACGATGGAAACCCTACGGGGAATTTATTCAATCTTCTCATTCTCACAACAACAAATACAACAAAAAAGGGAATACCAATCGATAAATCAAAATCCTAATCCGCCAAATATATGAGCCTAAAATTTGGGCTGAAGGCTACTCCCCGTTCCCCGGCCAACTCATCGGCGAGGTCTGGAAGAAGCTGGAGGGAATAGTGTACTGTGCATCATTGTCTCCTCTGATGCTTCTGGCCTTTCTTCTTTCCATATTGAAACATGTTTCAAGCTATTAAACTTCTCCACAAGAACTGCATGCATGCTTGCCTCCCTTGAACGTCAATGATAAAAAGAACCTGCTGTTAATCCATCATATTAAAAACTAACTGAGTGAAATTTGTAGTAATTTAATCAACAAGTAAACAAAATCTTGAGAAGTTAAAAATGGTGCTACTCCAAAGTACCTGTTACTCCTCGATCACCACGAACACGTTATTGACAAACTCCCGTAAAGACATCATCATTTCGGGAGAGATATACGTCGACTCCAAGTCTCCAAATACATCCAACAGAGCAAGTTTGGTTTCCAGTCCTAAATGTATGGAACAAAGAACTCATGAAAATACAATTTCACTTGCAAGCTAGCAAAGATCAGGAACCCGACAATGAAGAAGGTTGATTCACAATCATAGAGTTAGAAACTCTATTATCACCATCTTGAACATACCTAAACATTTGCTGAACTATGAAGAGGGCTGGTATTCTTAGATACCCAGTATACCACATTCAGTTCCGGTATTTGCTTTACTTACAAATGTGTTGACATTGGCATGCCCATGAGGAGTCATTCCCTGTACAATATATAGTAGAGCAATTTAACAACATCATTTTACAGCAGGTGACTAATCCTTAAAAAAAGAGTATCCATGAACTAAATTAAGACATGGACTTTGATCAATTTTGGAGCTTTAACAGTTCAACATGACATTTCCGTAAGCTATATTCTAGGCAATAATTTTCTTCCAACTCAGGAGTTTCAGTAGCTTTAGAAAGATGAATAGATCAATTAAGGTTTACATCTGTTACTTAGAGAAGAATCTTGAGATTTTTTCCAATACATATTTGGTAAAGGAACTAAAACCAATAAATGGAAATCAAGCACTAGTACACTTGCCAGACTTCTGATTGAGTCGAAAGACAAATGCCAGACTTCTGATTTAGGTCAGAAAGGAGATGAAGAGGTTAAGGAGCTAAATGACTAAATGGAAATCAAGCATAGTTTAAACATACTTGGTTAAAGATTAAGGATGGCTAATATATGTTAGCACACCAAGTTTTGGCATGCCCGGAGTCAGGCTCGTTTATAAACAAGCAAGCCCAACCCGAGCCTAAATTTTAACCGAGCTTATTGGTACTGAAAGATACATAGGGCAAATTTAAATTTGAATTTGAAGCGATGTAAGGCAACTAAGCCAATCAAGACCAAGATGTTATCTTACCACTAGTACACTTGCAGCAGGGATGCTTATTAGTATTTGCAAACATTCTGCAAGCACATTGCCATCATCACATCCAAACTTTGTTGGCTTTCATCCTTCTGATAAGAAATACAAAAGTAAAGTTCTTCAGAATATATTGGATCACTTATCCAAAGTACTAATTTTGAACATAAGCCATATTTGAGGCTATGGTTGTGCCTTTTGTCTCACTTAAAGAGTTAAGACCATAACTGTAATTGAGAACCAACCTTAAAATGACCGATATTAACCAAGAGGGTTTGTTGAGGTGGATAGAATCAAACAAGAGTTGAAGTTGCTTATAAAACCAATCAATTGACCTCAAACTCAGCAACTGGATTAATCCAAAGTCAACTGCATGTTAGAAGAAAGGACAAAATTGACATTAGTGATCCCCACAAAAAATGTTATAAGCAAATTTCATTATTCCTGTGAGGATGCTTATTGATTGGAGAAGGAAAGGGAATGAAAGGATGATTATATAAATAACTCAATGAAAGTTTAGAAACAACAAATCGCTAAAGATCGAGTATCCATGAGCTATATAAAGATCTCAACTTCAATTTTGGAATTGTAACAATTCAACATTACAATTCCGTATGTCATATTCTAGGCTATAATTTTGTGACTTTTATTCAACTCAGGAAGTAGAGCATTAGAAAGAACAAACAACTCGATCGAGTAAAAGAAGAAATACGTGCAACAAATATCATGAGCTATATGTACCTGAAAACTCAGTTATAGAAATAAGGAATGTCCTGAACTAGTGGCCAATAAGTACCCACCGGTTTTCTGCACTTCTCTTTCAATTTTGGACAACCAATAATCCGAAGTGATGTAAGGCGGCTAACCCAATCAGGCAAATATGTTATCTCATTGCAACATATGATTGTTAAATCTTCAAGGGTTGGAATATATTGACACTTGTCTGGTAAAGACTTGATCTTTTTTAGAAAAGATAAACAGAGTATTCTCAAGTCCTTAAGGTACTTCCACGGTAACTTATTCAATTCATGCTCATCAACGTTGCAATTGCCAATAGTTAAAATTTGCAGCTTGTTGAACTGTTGGATTGCACTATTTACACAAGTAACCTCGTCCAAATGCCAAATCTCAAAAGATTTAACGTTGGGAGGAACTCTCCATTCCATATCCTTGTCATTTGGAATACGCCCATATATGCTCAATGTGTCTAATTTAGTGAGGTGGTGAAGTCCCTTGAGCAAACGAGCCACTTGTGGATTATCCCCAAACTCAAATTCCAACTGTCTGAGACTTGTAAGCGACACCCATGGCATGCCATCTTCAACCATTATTTCATCGTCCATTAACAAATCTGCCCTGTTATAGTTTACGACCTGTAACGTTTCGAGAGAAGACATGTGTTTCAATGAGTGCAAGAGGGAGTAGCGTCTTAAGTTAGGACAACTATATATATGAAGACTACGTAGGGATGGATGAAGCTTCAATTCATCTGGAAAAAAAGCTAGGTCTTTTATGTCCCAAAGCTCTAACTTACGTAATTTGGAGCAACTATCTCCTTCCAATTTTGCAGGATTGGGTACTCTCAATAGCTGCTTCACAAGATTCACATCAACATTCCTAAGTTCAATACTTGTCGCAACTGGACACAAAGGCAAGGAAATTAGTTCTCGACATTCTGATACTTGTAAGGAAGAAAGTCGTGGAAACCACAACTCATGAGCATTAGAAAGTTCTTCTCCAGCTGAACTCCACCACCCCTTTAAACTTTCCATATAGCCAATATTGAGAACTTCAAGCGATGGGAAAAAAGATCCTCCGTCATAACAAAAAGAACTCTCCACATACTCTACATGAGGAATAGATGTGATCGTCAATCTTTTAAGTTGAAAGAGGTGCCTTAGATTTGTAAGCTCACGACATGTACTGCAGTTTTTCAGAGTTAACTCGACCAAGTTACGCAGAGAAGAAATCCAATCTGGAAATTTTACTCCAGGATAACCGTGAATCTCGAGATGATTGACATTGTTGGACGGTTGAAGACTATCTAACACTGCATCAGATTCAGACACCTCCTCACACTCTCCTTGTGTTCTAGATTTCCAACTTATGAATAAACCACTTAATTTTGTTTTGCTACTTAACATTGACTCCTTCGCATCATCAACACAGTTTTTCCACTGACCTCTTGGAAGTACGATACGAATTACGCCTGTCAAGTTGTTAAGGCGTTTCAAACACCTTAATCCAGCATGATTTTCATCTACAATAAGTTGATCAAGCATAACAAGGGAAGTCATCTTCTCCAATCCTATAGGCATATGATCCAACTTATCACATCCACTAGTTGCTAAGCATCTGAGACTGATCAGCTTTTGTAGATCATCCGGCAACTTCTCGAGATTCCAACACTCTTCAAGTCTCAATACTAGCAGGTTTTGCAGCTTGCAAAGACTATCAGGAAGCCTAATCAACTTTATACTCTCATTGAGGTCGAGATATCTCAAATGAATCAACTTTCCTATTGAGTTTGGAATTTCCTCTGTGTCCAAATGCCTCAAACTCAACGTTCTCAAGCTTGTCAAATTTAACATTACACCATCAAGCAATGCTCTTTCAACAAAACCTGTGTTAGGAGAGAATAGGCTCCGCATTCCTTTACATTGAAGCAATGAGCCTTTGATGTCCCGTGAAAAAACATGTCGTGGACACATTTCTCCTATCTCATCAGAGGCTTTTGTCATCGTACGACATTCATTTGCAGCAACTTCAACAGCCATATCATGGAACAAGTCGTGCATTTTGCAACTGAATATAACACCCTTACGTTGCCCTACATCTTGAAAGAAGCATCTTTGAACCAAGTACACAAAGTAACTCTCACCGACATCCTCTAAGAATGGATTCTCATCAGAGGTTTCAAGCAGACCCTGAGCCATCCATAGATGGATCAAAGTGGTTTTATCAAACTTATAATCCTTCGGAAAGACTGAACAGTAGACAAAACAATGCTTTATAGACGAGGGAAGGTCATCATAGCTCATCTTCAACACTTGCATAATCATATTCTCACGCTCTGGGATTATTTTCATCAACTCATTATCCACAAACGCATACCACTGCTTCATATCCTTATGGTACAAGAAGCTACCAATTGTCCGGATAGCAAGAGGGACTTTTGGACACTTCTTGACAATCTGTCTTCCAAGTTCTTCCTTGCCTTTATTATCTTCTTCATTGCTACTATCAAAAGCCATCTTCTTAAACAATATCCATGCATCTTCTTCTGACAGATCTCCTAAAGAGTAGTGAGGTCTGGCAGTGGCAAGATTCTGTGCTACAGTCTCTGAGCGCGTGGTCAATAAAATCTTACTTCCTCTATCACCAGCATCTAACAAAAGTTTCAAACGAAGCCAATGCTCGCGAATGTCATCCCAAACATCATCGATTACAAGCAGAAACTTTTTCCCTTGAACCTTGCCCCTCAATGCTTTTTGCAACTCATCTAGACTAGATGTTTTCATGCCCATGATTTCCTCCAAGGCTTTTTCTAAACTGGAGAAATCATTTATGCAAGCCCATAGTCGCAGGTCAAAGAACTCATCCATTTCCTTTGCATTGTAAATCAACTGAGCCAAAGTAGTTTTTCCTTGTCCTCCAATGCCAACCACTGCAATAACAGAAACACGTTCATCCTCCCGAGCATCAGCCATCAACAACCTTAATAATACCTCCTTGTCTTCGTCCCGGCCAATTACTTCATCTTCCGGAATGTAAGAATGCTGTGCATTTCTTCTTATAGCAGGCCTCTCATCTTCTATTGCTGTGCTTATCAACCCGTACAGATTTATGTCCTTTGCTACGTCATCTAGGCGCCCCCTGAGCTCCTTCACTTTGTGAGCAGTTTTGATAATGAAAACCAAATGGTTTGACTTGGAGAAGAAGATCTTCACTTCCTTTTTCATTCTACTCCCATCCATGACTTTTTTTCTTAAGGCTCTAGTGGAGATGGTGTCAAACAAGTCGTCTGCTTTGTACATCTCATCTCGCAGCCTAGAAAGCCATCCACGAACACCATCATTACTTGCTTGCTTTTGTTTAGCATCATGCAACACATCTTTGATAGTTTCGATAGTGTTCTTCAGCTTCTCAAGCTCATCCTTTGAGTTGTACCACAATAAGAGTTCATCTTTAGCTAGAGTGCTCAACTGTGGAAGGAGTGACTTGGCAATGTTTAACACCGCGAGTTCAGCCATTGAAGAAAGAGGGAAATCCTGTTTATATTTCGATCGAATAAAATATATAAATTTTAAAACCTTAATCCGGAAATGAAGTCGTACAAAAATAATCCTCGTCACGTATCAATGAAATAAGATAGAATTGGATAAACTATCTTATTGATATGAGTTAGTAAATGTCCCCTCCCTATAATTTAGTTGGTTCTTCTTTTTTAAAATTATAAATATATGTTAATTATGATAATTATATTCTCTTGTGTACACTAACTAGTGTATATCCCGCACCTTGTGCGGGTATCTTTATAATATTAGTTGTGCGAACTAAAAATATATTTATGAAATTTTATAATAATGATTTGGATTTGATTATTCTCAAAACGAAAAAATAGTCACAAATAAAGAACTTCTTATTATTCAACACTTCATAAATTTAATTCTTATATAATGCACAATTTTGTTTAAAAAAATTACAATGCACAACTCCGTTATAGACTTATAACGAAATTACTTTAATATATTGTAATTATCTAAATGGATCTCAAAATATAATTTTGAAAAAAAAGAATTTGAAACGAAATGCGTGATAAATAATAAAATAAAAATTGAAAGTTTTTTTAAAAAAAATGCACAAAAAATTGAAATAAAGTTTAAAAATACAAACAAAAGCAAAAACAAATTATTAGATGAACGAAATTTAAAATCTAGAACGTTAATCTTGTAACGACATACCTAATATAAAAAAGAATACCCATATTTTTATGATTAAAAAACATAATAAGACAAAAAAATACTTAGATAAAAAAGAATACCCATAGAGTAATATTTTTATTTTAAAAACATACATTTTTTAATAAATCATTTATATTTAAAAAATAAGAATCTGGAAATTTATAAATTAAAAAACAATTTATAGATGACGATAAAAAATTTTATAATATAAAATTAAACAAAATCTCATACAATAACGGATAAATTAATATTAATTTATAGAGACAATTATAAACGCTTTTCAAGTTCTCAAAGCATCAGCCTTACTTGATAATCGATGTGGGATAGCAAATTCACTGAAAACATTAAGTAAACGACCCATAAAACATATATTAATCCGTTATGAATAAAAGTTATAGCTCAACTTTGCTAAAAGGCCAAGAAATGTATCATTTGTTCAGTATCCGTTATTAAGAGTTCTCAAACCATCAGTTTTAGTAGGTCAACGACCTATATAACGGATATTAATTTATAAATAAAAATTATAATTCAGCTTAGCCAAAAATCCAAACAATCTATATTAAACCCTCTATTTATACAAGTGAAAACCAATGTGGGATAGCAAAAAATCGCTGAAAATACTTATAGCTGAAAATACTTAGCGACCCACAAAACAGTAGGCCAACGACCCACAAAACAGTAGGTCAACGACCCACAAAACAGTAGGTCAACGACCCACAAAACAGTAGCTCAAAACAGATATTAATCCGTTATGAATAAAAATTATACTTAACTTAGTCAAAAGGCCAAAAAATGTGTGATTTGTTTAAGCTTCAAACCAACTATTTATACAATTTATCAAACTATCAGCCTTACGGATAATCGATGTGGGATAGGGAATTCCGTGAAATTTTTTAACATAAATTGATTGAGCTTATAATCCTTAAAAAATAAATTAAGAAAAAAATAAAAATCTTCCCAATAAATAAATTACTTAAATTTTGACGGCTTAAAAATAAAAGAAATACGTAAACCAAATTATTTTAAAATATTTAGGAGATCTTGTTAGTTAATTTTACAAAATTTTGTTTAATTTTTGGATTAATAAAAAAGATTTTATGGTTTAATAAGTTAGTTAAAAAAAGATTTAACCTACAAAATTTGTGAGAATGACACGTCAGCTTTAGTGTCTTCTGTTTTAGTATAGTACTAGTATAATACCCGCACCTTGTGCGGGTTTTGAAAAAAATGAGAAAGAATATTGTGAAATAGGTTTTTGTACGTGCTTTTGTTTGTATACTTCTCTAATATAATCGACTTACCAACATTACTTTATTAAGGATAAATTTACTAAATGAGATTATACTATGGACATACTTAATAGAATAATAATATTATATATATATATATATATATATATATATATATATATATATATATATATATATATATATA
>BSUD01000001.1:168395097-168440231 GCA_033239045.1 Fagopyrum esculentum
ATGCTTATTGGTGTATTAAAATTTTTATTTTAATTAATAATTTTTCGACTATAAATCTATTAGTTAATTAGTTAATTTTATTTTTAATTATTACAATTACAAAAGATTTATGTGATCTACAAGCTAAGAAACTTAACATAATTAAACAAAAATTTAATTAATATAACACAGTCTATATCTACAAGATAAAAAAATTTTTAAAAAAATTTAATTTAATTCAAAATTAACTTCAAAGTCCGATAACTATTATCTTGAAATAACTTATTTGTTGATGGGTGGAAGAAAATCAATAAATAAATAAAATTAATATAAAAAAAGGTGTACACGTCAATTTTTTTTAATAACTTGAAAATAGATCGGATACACGGGTTGCGGTTAAAAATCAAATCAAGGGATGAAACAATAGAAAAACGATTGTTAATTATACAATTTCAAAAAAAAATTGTGGGAGCTCCATTTCGAAATACTACTCTCACAACGCACCACGTAATCTGTCATGTATACTGCTCTAGTAGTAGATATAGACTCGCCCATAACGTAAAATTTTTAGTTCCAAAAAAATAAACTTTTTTCGACAAATTTGTAAAACATAAAAAGTTCTAAGGGAACCTTGAAAAAAATCACATGGAACGTTCGGAAAAAAAATTCGTTCGAATAAAAATCCTAACACAAAATATAACTAAAATGGAAATGAAATCAAAACCAATTTAATTAAAATCCATAATAAAAAGATATAAGAACAATGGAAATCAATTTACCGTCAAAGTGGAAATCAATTTTGTTGATTAAATGGAAGTTTTTTATTTAAAAAACTATCAAAAAAATCCATTGGAATCATGTAAAAATTTATTATATATTTATAGGTATTTTTCAAAAAAAAAACAACGTAAATTTTGATGGATTTTATCAAAAAATAATTGTTCGCTTAAAATCTGATGGAACATTTCGAAAATAAAATTCAATTCAAAATCAATTTAATTAAAACTCGCACATAACGTAAGTTGTAGTTTCAAAAAAATAAATTTTGTTCGACAAATTTGTAAAACATAAAAGTTCTAAGCGAACCATGGAAAAATTTGATGGAAAGTTCGAAAAAAAATCCGTCGAATAAAAATCCTAAACAAAAATATAATTAAAAGGGAAATCAAAATCGCAATATCTTTTAATATATTTTTATAAATATTTATTTATTAAAAAAATAATTTGGTTGTTAAGGTGATTTGATTGTTAAAGCTAATTCGATTAATTTTTTTTTATTATTAAAAAATTGATTTGGTTTCTATAAAATTATTATTTTAATAATAAAAGATTTTATGGTTTTAAAATTAGTGTAAAAAAAAATTTATTGGCTTTAATTGTGGGAGCTCAATTTCAAAAATTCTGCGTCCACAACGCGACACGTCATCAACCCGTGCTTTGTTTTAGTAAGTAAAATAGATTTGTTTTCTATAAAATTATTATTTTAATAATAAAAGATTTTATGGTTTAAAAAATAGTGTAAAAAATAAAGATTTATTGGCTTTAATTGTGGGAGCTCAATTTTAAAAATCCTGCATCCACAGCGCGACACGTCATCAACCCGTGTTCTGTTTTAGTAAGTATAATAGATAATAGATTTGATTTCTATAAAATTATTATTTTAATAATAAAAGATTTTATGGTTTAAAAAATAGTGTAAAAAATAAAGATTTATTGGCTTTAATTGTGGAAGCTCAATTTAAAAAATCCTGCGTCCACAGCGCGCCACGTCATCAACCCGTGCTTTGTTTTAGTAAGTATAATAGATATAGAATATAGATATATAGATAGAGTATTTTCTACGTTAAAAAATAAAGATTTGGGTAGATTTTGGCGGTTATTAATTGAAAAAAAAAATTGCGTACAATCTTTAGACTACAAGGTGTTAGTTTAGTAAAAAAAGATTTTATGGCTTAAAAAATAAAGATTTATTGGCCAAAAAATTTTGGGAGCTCCATTTGATTCCTGCTTCCACAACGTGCCACGTCATCAGATCATGTACTCTCTTTTAGTATGTATAATAGATAGATAATAGATAATAGATTTTCTTGTACAATAATTAATTTAACTAATTTTTTTTACACGATTCATGTATGGCGTACATGCAAGTAACTAAAAAATATCAAAAATCTTATAAAGAATTTGGTGAAATATACTTTTTTATTTGCTTTTGTTTTGTATACCCTCTACTTTTACCACTCTAATTGACTTACCACTATTACTCTATTAGGGTACCCTATTAGGGAGTATATTTACTAAATGAAATTCTGCTATGAGCCTACTTAATAGAATAATATTGTTAAAAGGTCTAGTTAGTAATATTGACCAAAATCTTATTAGATTAACTTTTTTGTTCAGAAGTGAGTCGACTATTTCTTGTACATGAAACGCATATCTAATACTTAAATACAAGAATTACATACAAAATCTTGTAATACATATATATAGGAATATTGATATATTAAATAAGGATAAATTAGTTAATATTTTAATAAAGATGATATATACTTATTTATTTTATTTATTATTGGGGACATCTAATTATTACTGAGTTTAGGTTCCCTAACAAATTCACCCGTTAAATAATCCCATGAAACTATATTACTTTTGAGTTTGCACCAACTGTATCAATGAAATAATCTCCGATTACAGTAAACAAGCACCGATGAATAAGTTGAAATTAAATTGGATGAAAATGACCACACAAGAATTGAAGAACACTCACAGAAGTTGCAGAAGCCAAACACAACCTATGTTACAACTTGCCCAGAAAACTCAATCTACAATCCATCAAAGAGAACAAGTTGAATTACAATGATTATAAGGAGATATATAACCATTCAAGAGAAGAGCTAGTAGAAAATTTAAGCTAAAATTTGCAGATTAAACACTCACCAATTACACGTAGTAAACGGTGAAGATGATCGTAAACCACTCTCGGCTTCTCTTAAGACTTAGATTTTATATGGGGAAAGCTCGAATATAATGAAACTTGCATGACAGGACTTTCAAAAATAGTTAAAGTATGTAAATCATGTGCAGAAGAAAGGAATATGGCATTACACAAAGTAATGTGATGTTGACAAACTACAAGCAAAAGACTAATTTGTACATCAAGCAAAAGAAAAGAATATTCTAGGCTATAATTTTTACTAATTTCTGACAACGAATACAACAAACAAAGGGGATATTGACAAATCCGGCTAACCCAAATACATTGAGAGAGATATACGACGACTCCAAATACATCCACCGTACATAGCAAGCTTGATTTCCAGTCCTAAATGTATAGAACAAAGAACTGATCAAAATACAATTTCACATGCAAGTTTGCGAAGATCAGGAAACTGACTATGAAGAGCGTTGATTCACAATCATAGGGTTAGAAACTCTATTATCACCATCTTGAACATACCTAAACATTTGCTGAACTATGAAGAGGGCTGGTATTCTTATATACCACATTCAGTTCCGGTATTTGCTTTACTTACAAATGTGTTGACATTGGCATGCCCATGAGGAGTCATTCCCTGTACAATATATAGTAGAGCAATTTAACATCATCATTTTACAGCAGGTGACTAATCCTAAAAAAAATGAGTATCCATGAGCTAAATTAAGACATGGACTTCGATCAATTTTGGAGCTTTAACAGTTCAACATGACATTTCCGTAAGCTATATTCTAGGCAATAATTTTCTTTCAACTCAGGAGTTCCAGTAGCTTTAGAAAGACGAATAGATCAATTAAGGTTTACATCTGTTACTTAGAAAAGAATCTTGAGTCGAAAGACAAATGCCAGACTTCTGATTCAGGTCAGAAAAGGAGATCAAGAGGTTAAGGAACTAAAACCAATAACTGGAAATCAAGAAGAGTTAGAACATATTTGGTTAAAGATTAAGGATGGCTAATGTTAGCACACCAAGTTTTGGCATGCCCGGAGTCAGGCTCGTTTATAAACAAGCAAGCCCAACCCGAACCTAAATTTTAACCGAGCTTATTAGTACTCAAAGATACATAGGGAAATTTTGAATTTGAAGTGACGTAAGACCGCTAACCCAATCAAGACAAAGATGTTATCCAAAGTACATTGCCATCATCACATCCAAACTTTGGATCAAAGGGGAGTCGTACTGTGCTGGCTTTCATCCTTCTGATAAGGAATACAAAAGTAAAGTTCTTCAGAATATATTGGATCACTTATCCAAAGTACTAATTTTGAACATAAGCCATATTTGAGGCGATGGTTGTGCCTTTTGTCTCACTTAAAGAGTTAAGACCATAACTGTAATTGAGAGCCAACCTTAAAATGACCGATATTAAGCAAGAGGGTTTGTCGAGGTAGATAGAATCAAACAAGAGTTGAAGTTGCCTATAAAACCAATCAATTGACCTCAAACTCAGCAATTGGATTAATGCAAGGTGTCCTGCATGTTAGAAGAAATGACAAAATTGGCATAAGTGATCCCCTCAAAAAATGTTATAAGCAAATTTCAACATTCCTGTGAGGATGCTTATTGATTGGAGAAGGAAAGGAAATGAAAGATTAAGGATGATTATATAAATAACTCAATGAAAATTTAGAAACCACAAATCGCTCAAGATTGAGTATCCATGAGCTATATAAAGATCTCAACTTCAATTTTGGAATTGTAACAGTTCAACATTACATTTCCATAACCCATGTTCTTGTGACTTTTGTAGGAATAGAAGATTGATATTCCTATACTGTGAAAATATTGCTGTCTTTATTTATGAAAAGGAATTACACATATATAGTATAGTAAGGAAACAAATCCTACATAAAAGCATAAATAATGCAGAAAGAAATATTCACAATACTCTTAGATGGAAATATAAACATAAATCTAGGGATATCCCAATATTCCGCTTCAGCTGATGATCTTGAGACCGTAGTTTGCTTCTTCGTTTTCCAAGATATTGGTGACTCGCCAAGTAAGATAAAAAAAACCCCGTTAATGAGCGACGAGTGATGGGACAAGAAGCGTAATCCGAATCACAAAATGCGGTAATATGCAGTGAGCTGGAATGTGAAAGAAGGATACCTTGACCGGGATGGCTTTTGAGATACCGTAAAACTTTGATCCCGGCGTTCCAATGTTCTGTTGTTGGAGCTTGTAAAAATTGTGATAATATATGAACCGAGTAAGCTAGATCTGGTCGTGTGATAGTCAAATAAATTAGACGTCCCACCAGGCGCCTATATCTTTCGGGATTGTCGAAAGGAGCAGATTTGTCGAGGGAAAGCTTGTGACCTGGTTCGATAGGAAAGGACGTTGGTCGAGTACCTAGATTTCCAGATTCAGTTAGAATGTCCAATGTATATTTACGCTGAGAAAGAAACAAACCTTGAGGCGTACGAGTGACTTCAATCCCAAGAAAATATCTTAACGGACCAAGATCTTTCATATGAAAGCAAGAATTGAGGTATTGTTTAAAACGAGCAATGGATTCAGAGTTGTTACCAGTGATAATTAAGTCATCTACGTAGATTAGAATGTGTATGACAATACCTGGACGTATGTACGAGAAAAGACTGTAATCAACATATGACTGTCGAAACCCAACTCTCTTGAGAGCGGAACTGAACTTGTGAAACCAGTTTCGTGGGGACTAGCGTAGACCATATAGGGATTTTCGAAGATGGCATACGTGGGATGGATCAGAGGTGATCAAACCTGGTGGAGGCTTCATGTATACATTTTCATGGACGTCACCATGGAGAAAGGCATTGTGTACATCCGTTTGGTGTAGCTCCCATCGTTTAATCGATGCAACTGCAAGGAAGATTTTCACAGAAACCAACTTAGCAACAGGAGCAAATGTTTCTTGAAAATCGATACCTTCAGTTTGACGATTGCCTAGAGCAACGAGGCGCGCCTTATACCGTTCAATAGAGCCGTCGGACTTGAGTTTGGTTTTATAAATCCACTTGCACCCTATCGCCATCTTGCCTGCTGGTAGAGGACCGATTGTGCATGTCTGATTGCGGCTAAGGGCATCTAGTTCAAGCGACATTGCATCCCGCCAATGTTTGCTGCGGTTTGCTGTTTTGTAGGAGGTAGGCTCGCGTATTTGATTAGATGCCTGAACAAAACACGCGTAGGAGGGAGAGAGATGTTCATAGGTTAGATAATCAGACATAGGATAGTGAACCTTACCTTTGCACTGACGAGGAACGAGTGAGTGTTCTTTGGACGATACTGGTTGTAGAGAATTGTAGACAAAATCTTTGTATTTAGAATTGGGAAGACGCTCACGTGTGGAACGCCGTACTGAAGGAGTTGATTCAGTTTCCAAGTTTGTAGTGTTGGAAGGAGAAATCGGAATAGAAGGAAGATTGTGCTCGTTATCTAAGGAAGGAGAAGGATCCATTGTTGAAATTATAGAGGTCTGATTAGGTAAGGATAAATATGTTGGAGATGACGCTAATTCTGGCTGTGAGATAGATGGCAAGATCGATTGTGACGCAGGGATGGGAAGGCGTTGACTATATGTGCGAAGCGGGACGATTTGTTGGGCTATATTTGGGGAAGGATCCGACGGATTAGGGCTAGGCGGTGGGGAAATTTGATTTGGTAGAGGAGAGAGAGGGATATTAGGGGATTCATCAATCAAGGAAGAGGAGTTCATTTTAGACAAAGCAATAGGATCAGATTCAGTATTAGGGTTAGATTGTGAGTGATCGAAAAACTCGTAAATGGATGGAGTTGGATGATTTGAAGGTGAATATGATGGTAGAATTTTATCGGAAAAAGGAAAAATGTTTTCATAGAAAATGGCGTCACGAGATGTAAAAATAGTTTTGCTATCAATATCATAAAAACGCCAACCTTTTTGATTAAAAGGATATCCAATAAACACACATTTTCAACTTTGAGATAAAAACTTATTTGTTTCTTTAGGAAGTTTGATTGTATATGATAAACATCCAAAGATTCTTATAAAATCATAATCAGGCTTTTTGTTAAAGAAAACTTCAAAAGGAGTTTTTCCATGATGAACGGAGGATGGAGTACGATTTTTTAAATAACAAGCTGTAAGAATGGCTTCTCCCCAAAAAATTAAAGGTAGATTTGATTGAAAGAGAAGAGCCCGGACAACATTAAGAATGTGACGGTGTTTTCGTTCCACTCGACCATTTTGTTGCGGTGTATAAGTGCATGTTGTTTGAAAAAGAATACCTTGGTTTAGAAAAAAAGATCTTAGAGAGATAAATTCTAAGCCGTTGTCACTCCGAAAAATTTTGATAGTTTGATTAAATTGAGAGACTTCCTTTTTGCAAAAGTCCGGTATAATTCGAGAGACTTCCTTTTTGTTTTTCATTAAAAAAATCCACGTGATTATGGAATAATCATCCACGATGGTTAAAAAATATGAAGCACCACAAAATGAAGATGACCTATACGGTCCCCAAATATCACAGTGAACAATGTCAAACACAGCATTAGAATTCGAAAAACGTCCATGAAAAGGTAACCGTGTTTGTTTTGCCCTATGGCAAATATCACAAGGAAAAGATTTAGTTTGTAATAAAGTAGAGTTAGTAACGCCTGGAAAAGACGCTACTAGATTATTAGCAGGATGGCCTAGCCGTTGATGCCATAGTAAGGACATATTAGGTAGAGAACGGACATGTGCTGCTGTTGGAATAGGAAAGTCGAAAATACTCAACCAGTAAACGCCATTAGTGATTTCACCCGCTCCAATCAGCGTCCGCAAAACCTGGTCTTGAATAACACACAATTTATGGGTTAAGATAACAATGCATTGATTATATTTTGTTAAACATGCTACGGATAGAAGATTACATTTGAGATCCGGAACATATAAAACATGAGAAATATTAAAGTTAGAACTGAAATTAATTGATCCCACACATGTAGAGGTGGCTATATTTCCATTTGGTAATTGTACGATATAGGGACGTACTGTTTTAATGTTCGATAAGAGATTTAATTTACCCGTCATGTGGAAGGACGCCCCGCTATCTAAAATCCAAGAATTGTTACCTGAAAAAGTTTCAGTTGAGGTAGTATCGTGATATTGTTTGAACTTTTCGAAAAGATCAGACCACTGTGCATCTGAGACAATTGATCCAAGCTGGAGTCGATCCTGGCTGTTGAGATTGGCAGTAGTTGAAATAGCAGCAGAATTTGCCTGAGCCACATGAACATCATTTGACGCACCAGTTCGAGGAGCAACAGTGGGCGTGGATCTTCCTTTTGATGGGGTTGCACCTGTTAATGGGTCGGCACCGCCGCGACCATTATTCCACCAGTCCGGGAACCCGATGATCTTGAAACATCCAGCCTTGTCATGCCCTGGTTTGTTACAGTGAGTACAGTAAAGATGACTTTTATCAGTTTTACCTGCAGCAGATCGGGTGTATTTTCGAGCCGCCATTGCTAGCGAGTTGATAGCATGAATTATAGTCCATATTTTGGGGTTTGTTTGGACGTTTTATCTTTCATAATCTGCATGTTTGTATGTACACTATGTGATTTTACTACCATTTCATCTACCTTTACGAGAATCGAGGTCTACACCTAGTTTCGTTGTAATTGCTGGTAATATGGTACGTTTTGCATCAAAAAGGAGCAAAAGGAGTCAAGAGTCATTTGGAGCTACATTCAGGAAGCATAACCATGGATTAAAGATTTACTTTGGACCAGTTTTGAGAGATATTACATCCAGTTATGAGTCACCTCGGTTGACCAGAGATTCATCTCGACCGAGGCGATCCAGAGACGCCGACTCGACCGAGGCGAATACCTAGGACGCGGCGAGAATATTTTATTCTTGGCTGAGATCTTTTAAATTTGGAAAGTGATCTTATATTTTTGGGCTGAGCTTCTGGAAGGAAGGAGATATGCAGAATCATATATTTTACCTATATTTATGGGATAATATCTTCTTAAGATTTATTATCTTTGGAGGTTTATTTTCCTATAAAAAGGGTTGGATTTCCACGATTCCATCATGCTGCATACACCAATTAACATCCGCTATCAGCGCAGCAGCCGCAGCCTACTCCAATTTGGGAGTTTTCGAAGAACCTTTTTGAAGGTTGAAGGAAGATTGAAGACCATAGCTTTATAGCTTTTTGAAGGGTTTTGTAAGATTGTCTTCAATTCCTTTCCTTGTTGTTTTGTCTTGTTGGATTATTATCCAAGGAACGCTTTTGTTTGTGATATTTGATTCAGTTATTGAAGTCTTTTCATTAAATTCTTCTTTGTTCAAATATTCACCTTCTTCCCATATATTTAATACTTTCATTATGATGATGAGTGGCTAATTTCCTTGTGTGATTCTAGGGTGATTGGCTGAAGGTTGTGGGAAAAACAATGATAGAATAATCTTAGATTCCAGTAGGATCCTGAAAGTTCGAGTCTTTAACCTTAACCCTAAGCATCTCGTTCGGTTGATGAACATCTCGGCCGGGGTGGAATTCTTCTGACCGAGGTGACTTATTCCATCCTAAACTGAGAGTTAAGTGTTAGAGTTTGCTAAATCCTATTCTTATTACACCTTTCTGGTTCAAAGCAAGCTTAGGATGAGACTTACCCGATAATTCCTTAGTTTGTGTACCAACGATCATAAGTGTAGGTAATAAAGGTTTATCCTTTATTGGGGTTTGAGTGTGCTTCCATCCCATCTTTGTGAGTTAGCCTGAGACTTACCCGGTAAAGGTTGATTCTATTCCCTTAGATGGTGTGTTAGTTTGAGGTTATAGTTCTTTATCTTGATTCCTTGAGACTTACCCGGTAATAGGAGTTACGGTTTAGGATTAGTGTGTAGTGAGACTTACCCGGTAATCTACTCCACTTTAGTAACACCTTCCCCACGCAAAAATCTCAGCTTTGTCCGCTTATCTATAGATCTTGAGTTGGAACCACAACTAGATGCTTTAATCCCTAGAATTGCATGTTTGCTTTATTTGACATCTTATTCATCTTTGATTGTGTTAAATTGCTCTTGTGGTTAGCATTAACTTTAGCATACCGTGTTGACTTTGTTTCACCAAGTCCCTGTGATCGACCCTGGAATTTTCTTGCTTTTACTACGATTGACCCGTACACTGCGGGTTCGCATCCTTGTTTTAAGCTTAAGTCTAGGGTTATAAATTTAAAGCTTGCACACACCGTTTGGAGCGAACAAGTTTTTGGCGCCGTTGCCGGGGACTTGGTCTAGACCGAGCCGGTACGGTTTGCTCTTGGGGCATTTGCCCCTGTTGCTACTAACTACTCTTTCTATGAGTTTTGTAGTTTTCAGGATTTCTGATGGCTATGTTTGATCCAGCCTGGATAGCAAGACAAAGTGCTAGGGCAGATCATTATGAATACTTGGAGGAAAAGTACTCCTTCTATTGGTTCAACAATGAATGGGAAAGAGAAGAGGCCATTCAACACGAACTTGCAATGTGGGATGAACTTAATGTCCCTAAAAAGACTTATGAGCAACCTCTTGAAGATTCTCTCGAATCTAGGTTGGAGAAGTTAATGAAGAAGGTGACGGAGCTCAAGGAAAGCACCCTATCCTATGCTAAGCCGGAAGAGGAGCATGAGGAAGTGTTGCACGTTTCGAGCATACCTCCAGTCAAACCAGAAGTTTCTCCTGAAGCTTCTGAGGGAGAAGATGTGGAAGATCTCGATCTAACTGTTGAGACCTCGGTCGAGGTGGAAGTGACCTCGGTCGAGATGATGGAAGAATCTGCAGAACCGGAAGAGGCAGATGCAGAAGACTTTAGCCAAATTACTGAGATTATGGTCAAGGTGGAAGAAAGACCAGCAGAACTGAGAGAGATTTCGTGGGTGGATTATCAACCCAACACGAAACTTGCCTCAAGCTTTGGAGAACTTTGCAAGGTACGTTCTCCTACTTCATTTGAATTCCCTATTAATATTTCTGAATTTTTCAGGAATGCACCGGAAAGTTGGAGGTCTCTTCCGAAAGAACCTCCTAAAATCAAGATGAAGTCTTCCTTGAAATTGTTGGAAGAAGAAGCTCCTTGGATTATAAGGAGTGGAGTTTGCAAACACTACACCGCTAAGTCGATGAAGTATCTCTTGTTCAAGTATGGGGTCCCTCGCATGCTCAGGACCCTGTACCATCCCCAAGCTATAGATGGGGAAGCTGCTATGATTCTCGAGAAACTATTTTCTCGATCAAGGAAAGGATGGGACGCAAGGCTAGATTATGTCCCATTGAAGTGCAGGAAGTCTAGAAGGATTCCGGTGAGAATCAAACCGTACAAGCTTGTACGTGGGAGATCTTACCATTTGCCGGTGAAATTAGGAACCGGAACCTCTTTGGAAGAATTTTATGATGGATGTGATGAGCACTCCATGGTGTTCAAGGTACATTGAGTAATTCTATGGAGAAGGGTCCAGCTAGCGACCTTAAATCAAGCGCTTCTTGGGAGGCAACCCAAGGTGTTGCTTTCTTCTCCCTTTTCTAGTTTAGATTAGATAGTTGCTTTGTTTTTGTTTTCCTCTAGACAACAACCAGGTATTCCAAAAGGAAGGATCACAGTTCAGGAGCTACACTGGAAGAACAAAATTTCGAGAAGTTTAGAAAACGAGCTTTATTGATATACATCTCGGGTACTGTCAGAACGCCTCGACCGAGATGTGCTTCGCCAACCGAGATGGTCTTATCTAGGAGCTGTTTCTTACTTCTTCATGCAGTTTAGCTATGTTCGGTGAGTATCCTGTCCTTAGACTTATTTTGACCCACTGGGACAGTGTGTCCCAAGTATGGGGTGTTCAATGATGTATTATTCGACTTATGATGTATCGGATATTTTCATATTTATGCTTCATTCTGCATTTATATGTTTATCTGAGATTGCATGCATACTTACAGGTTATTTGATTGAGAAAAACGTCGAAACCGAAAAAAAAAAAATGGATTTAAAAAAATTTTTGACCTCGACCGGGACAGTTCTGGCAAAACGAGGTGTTTCACCTCGGTTGAACCAAGAACATCTCGACCGAGGTGGGTTAACAGAAAGTTTTCGAAAACGATTTGTGTTACTTATCTGGATATGATCTCAGTGAAGATTTTGTTTACCGACTGGATTTAAATTCTTTATATGTTTGAAATGTTTTATGATATGTTTAAGTTGCTAAATGCTTTGTTTGAAATTATTGGCATGTTTAATACCTTATTTTTATCCAAATTATGTTGAATTTGAAGGTTGACACCGCAGCATAAGTTCTCTCACGTTCTTCTTGGAAAGACCAAGGCAATTCATTCTCTTCTTCTTCTTCTTCTTGATCATGCTTAGCCCCTCATATACATTTTGCCTCCCTTTACCTATCCGGGAATTTGGAAGCAAGCGAAGTGGTGAAAGCAAGTTAAAGTTGAGAAGTGGGCTGGAAGTGAAAGTCTTAGAAAGCAATTATAGGTTTGGGGAAGTCAATCATGAAGATGAGTAACTCGGCACCATTCACATAGCCGGGTGTTTGTGTCTTGCCAAAGTCGGATTGAGCGATATTCCTAACGGGTCATGGTATGTGCATCAAGGGTTTGATGCATCTCAAGAAATTGATGATTGCAGATCTCCTAGGCTTCGGTTATTGTGCACCTCTGTCCATGCATCCCAAAAAGTAAAGTAAAAGAAAAAGTGTGAGATAAGCAAAGCTTATTGGTGGAAGATGTTGCAAGTCAAAGTAAAAGTGAAGTTCATCCTTTTCCCGGATTCTAGCACCACATTACCTTACATACATCCCTACCCTACACGTTTCTTGACCTTTTCTTTTGGGAAGCCCTTGAGACCTTGAGCTTGTTGATTGACTTAGCGGTTTAAATCGGATTATACATGATTAATTTTGATAATTATGATTTATTATGCATTCTATGATTTTATGCAAAGATGAACAACTTTCCTATATTTATAAGATATTTTGATCATATTGAGTTCTTAATTTCCAGAAAGTACTCTCTTAGAGTGATCTATGATAGTTGCACACCATAAAATGTTTTTGAAAGACTTTTCATTGATTTTCTTGACTTATAATCCATTCTATCTTGATTTCTATATGAGGAACTTGCTTAGGGACAAGCAAGGGCTAAGTATGGGGTATTTTGATAGCATGAATTATAGTCCATATTTTGGGGTTTGTTTGGACGTTTTATCTTTCATAATCTGCATGTTTGTATGTACACTATGTGATTTTACTACCATTTCATCTACCTTTGCGAGAATCGAGGTCTACACCTAGTTTCGTTGTAATTGCAGGTAATATGGTACGTTTTGCATCAAAAAGGAGCAAAAGGAGTCAAGAGTCATTTGGAGCTACATTCAGGAAGCATAACCATGGATTAAAGATTTACTTTGGACCAGTTTTGAGAGATATTACATCCAGTTATGAGTCACCTCGGTTGACCAGAGATTCATCTCGACCGAGGCGATCCAGAGACGCCGACTCGACCGAGGCGAATACCTAGGACGCGGCGAGAATATTTTATTCATGGCTGAGATCTTTTAAAATTGGAAAGTGATCTTATATTTTTGGGCTGAGCTTCTGGAAGGAAGGAGATATGCAGAATCATATATTTTACCTATATTTATGGGATAATATCTTCTTAAGATTTATTATCTTTGGAGGTTTATTTTTCCTATAAAAAGGGTTGATTTTCTACAATTTGAAGAGGCTGCATACACCGCATACGATCTAGATTACAGCGAAGAATACGCAGCAGCCGCATCATACTCCAACTTGGGAGAGAGTTGAAGGACCTTTTTGAAGGTTGAAGGAAGATTTGAAGACTATAGCTTTATAGTTTTTTGGAGGGTTTTGTAAGATTGTCTTCAATTCCTTTCCTTGTTGTCTTGTCTTGTTGGATCATTATCCAAGGAACGATTTTGTGTGTTATTTGATTCAGTTATTGAAGTGTTTTCATTAAATTCTTCTTTGTTCAAATATTCACCTTCTTCCCATATATTTAATACTTTCATTATGATGATGAGTGGCTAATTTCCTTGTGTGATTCTAGGGTGATTGGCTGAAGGTTGTGGGAAAAACAATGATAGAATAATCTTAGATTCCAGTAGGATCCTGAAAGTTCGAGTCTTTAACCTTAACCCTAAGCATCTCGTTCGGTTGATGAACATCTCGGCCGGGGTGGAATTTGGCTGACCGAGGTGACTTATCTGATCCTAAACTGAGAGTTAAGTGTTAGAGTTTGCTAAATCCTATTCTTATTACACCTTTCTGGTTCAAAGCAAGCTTAGGATGAGACTTACCCGATAATTCCTTAGTTTGTGTACCAACGATCATAAGTGTAGGTAATAAAGGTTTATCCTTTATTGGGGTTTGAGTGTGCTTCCATCCCATCTTTGTGAGTTAGCCTGAGACTTACCCGGTAAAGGTTGATTCTATTCCCTTAGATGGTGTGTTAGTTTGAGGTTATAGTTCTTTATCTTGATTCCTTGAGACTTACCCGGTAATAGGAGTTACGGTTTAGGATTAGTGTGTAGTGAGACTTACCCGGTAATCTACTCCACTTTAGTAACACCTTCCCCACGCAAAAATCTCAGCTTTGTCCGCTTATCTATAGATCTTGAGTTGGAACCACAACTAGATGCTTTAATCCCTAGAATTGCATGTTTGCTTTATTTGACATCTTATTCATCTTTGATTGTGTTAAATTGCTCTTGTGGTTAGCATTAACTTTAGCATACCGTGTTGACTTTGTTTCACCAAGTCCCTGTGATCGACCCTGGAATTTTCTTGCTTTTACTACGATTGACCCGTACACTGCGGGTTCGCATCCTTGTTTTAAGCTTAAGTCTAGGGTTATAAATTTAAAGCTTGCACACACCGTTTGGAGCGAACAAGTTTTTGGCGCCGTTGCCGGGGACTTGGTCTAGACCGAGCCGGTACGGTTTGCTCTTGGGGCATTTGCCCCGTTTTGTCTAACCACTCTACTTGAGTGACTTTCGCAGGTTCTTTCTTAGGTATATGCGAAGAACCCGCACTAGGAAGGAAATCGTTCCTTACGATCCCGAACCAGAAAAGACATACAAGAGACGCTTAAGAGAAGCGAAGATGGCCCAACAAGACGATCACGATCTTGCGGCCCAATTAAGAGAGACGCAGGAGCTGCTACGTCTCAGTAAAGAAGAGCTAAGGCAAGAGAAAGAAGAGAATCAGGCCAGGACTGCAGCAATCGAAGCTGAGATTGCAGCAATTCGGAACCAGATTCTACTTCGACCGATGCAGGATCCAGTAGTTGATCCTCGACCGAGGCAGAACCCAGTACCTGACGCCCCGGCCGATGTACATCCACTTCGGATGCCAGTCCGAGATGTTCTTCTTGCAGGAATTCCACAAACCCTAGGTCAAAGGATGGACCCTAATCAACAACTGAGGCGTCCAAGAGTGAACCTAGGAGATCCAGCGGATCATGACTACGAACTTCGACCGCAAGTTCTAGCCATGATTCGCCAATGTCAATTCGGAGGGCTAGAGAAGGAGTCGCCGCATCAACATCTTCAAAACTACGAGATCTTGATGGAGACCTTGCGACCTCCCAGAATTGAAAATAACAACTACAAGCTAAGACCTTTCTACTTTTCTCTTAAAGATAGAGCTCTTACTTGATATCAATCTCTTCCTGCAGGAAAAATCAGCACATGGGAAGAGATGACTACGGAATTCTTGACCAAATTCTTTCCCCCCTCAAAGACTGCTGAAATGAGGGGAAAGATCAATGCTTTCATCATGAAGGACAAGGAGAGCTTGTCCAAGTCTTGGGAGCGGTTCAAGGATATCCTTTTGGATTGCCCACATCATGGGATTCCAAAGATCGAGTTGTTGGAGATCTACTTCAAAGGGCTGGACGGAAACACCCAGTTCAATCTCCAACTACTCTCCGCCGGTACATTCATGGACATGGCGGTTGACGAGGCTTGGGACTTTATTGAGAAGCAAGCCTTGCACATGGAGAAGTACACCCACCAAGGAGCTGAAGGTGGGGTTAAAAGAGTCAACTTTCAAGAGACTCAACCCAACAACAATCAACTCACATCATTGAAGAATGACGTGAAGGAATTGAAGGAGCTCTTAATGGCTCAAACTAAGAAGGAAGAGCAAGGGCAAAGGAACAACAACAACAATAACGGGTACCGTAACAACAACAACGGACCCCGAAACAACAACTACAACAACAACAATAGAGGATCCAACAGCAACAACTGGAGGGCGAATAACCAAAACCACGGTAACAATTATTCGAACTCCAACTCTAATGATTCCTCTAACCCTTTCCTCTCTTCTCCTTCTTCCTCTTCTACTCCATTGAAAAGCCAAGGGCAAGGATCAAGTTCGTCTCAACCGGAAAAGAAAGACGCAGTTCTGGAGGCAATCTTGATCAAGCTTGGCGCTATGGAGAATTCTATGACTTCATTTTCAAGGGCCCAAAAGTCCCTTGAACAACAACTTGCTAATAGGGCGAATGAAGCGCCAAGAGATCCAGGGAAGCTTCCAGCAAAGACGGAAACTAACCCTAAGGGCCAGTGCATGGCCATCACGACGAGGAGTGGACTCAAAACTGCTGATCCAGTACCTCGCTCGATGCAGACCACCTCGGTCCAGATCCAGTCGAAGAACACCTCGACCGAGATGCCAACCGAGGCGGCGCAACAGAAAGCAGGAGGAACGACAGAAGCTTATGTTCCACCTCCTGCATATAAACCACCACTTCCATTCCCTCAGTCCAGAGCCAGAGCACATCTAGACAAGCACTTCGGTAAGTTTCTTGACTTGATGAATAAGCTACATATTAATATTCCTTTCCTTGATTCCATTCTAGGTATGCCCGCCTATGGGAAGTTCTTAAAAGAAATCTTATCAAGGAAGAGGAAACTGGAGGATGTTGGTGAAGTTAGGATGACATCTAAATCTTCAGAACTTATCAAGATCATGAAGGAGAAGATGCCACCTAAGTTGAGAGATCCCGGCTCATTTTGCATTCCCATTCAAGTTGGGGATGTCACTTGTGAAGCCCTTTGTGATCTAGGAGCCAGCGTGAGCATCATCCCGCTGGAGCTATGCACTAAGATCGGTCTTGGAGAGCCCAAACCGGTCAAGTTTCGACTCTACATGGCGGATCGCTCCATCACCCATCCCGTGGGCATTTTGGAGGACGTTCCGGTCAAGTTAGGTAACTTCTATCTACCTATAGATTTTGTCGTACTTGACATTCCCGCAGATTATCCTGTTCCTATCATTCTCGGGAGACCATTTCTAGCAACTTCGGGTTGCAATGTGGATTGCAAGAACGCCAAGTTGAAATTCAACGTTGGTGGCGATGAGGTGGAGTTCGCACTACTTGCAGCCATGAAAGGGGAGCAGCTAACGGACGATATCTTCAACATCTACGATGAAGAAGAATCAAGAGAATTGGTGAGCTCTATCCTTATTAATGATCCACTCGAAAGAGTTATAAGCTTCAGTTTAATGGAGGAAGGTATAGATGCTTCTTGTGATGCAGATATACGGAGCTTGAAGGCACTGGAAGAGGATCCAGGAGCTACAACTGAGAAGCTAATCCAGGAAACGAAGATTTCCAGCCTCGGATCCAGTAGCAGTACCTCGACCGAGGCACTTTCTGGACTGAGCGAGGCATCTGAAGAACACCTCGGTCAACGCGTTTGTGCTTCGACCGAGGTCGACAGCAAGACAATGTCAACTGAGATTGCTGAGAATAAAAATTTTTCTACTCCCTTCTCTGACATTCACCCTCAGTTGGCGGATCATTCCCTCCACCAACTTTCTGATAATAAAGGTCCTTGGTATGCTGATATTGTTAATTATCTTGTTTGCCAGGAAATACCGCCCGGATTGACGTACTCCCAAAACAAGAGATTCTTCAAGGAAGTACGACATTACTACTGGGACGAGCCGCTGCTATTCAAGCGCGGACCGGATGGGATGCTTCGAAGGTGCATTCCGGAAGATGAAGTTAATAGCGTCATAAGGCATTGTCATTCACTTCCTTGTGGAGGACATGCTAGCACCGATAAAACATGCGCCAAGGTATTGCGTTCCGGTTTCTTTTGGCCTACATTATTTAAGGATGTGCAATCTTTTGTTGTTTCTTGTGATGCATGCCAAAGAACAGGGAACCTATCAAGGAGGAACGAGATGCCACTTAACAACATCCAAGAAGTGGAAATCTTTGATGTATGGGGGATTGACTTCATGGGACCTTTCCCATCCTCCGGAGGAAACCTCTACATTTTCCTTGCAGTTGATTACGTCTCTAGATGGGTCGAAGCCATTGCTTCTCCCACTAACGACGCCAAGGTGGTTGTAAAGTTCTTAAATAGAACCATCTTTCCACGATTTGGGACTCCACGCGTCGTCATCAGCGATGGAGGAACACATTTTATCAACCGGAAGTTTAAAGCACTTCTATCGAAGTATGGAGTAACCCACAAGGTATCAACCGCTTATCACCCTCAAACTAGTGGACAAGTCGAGATCTCGAACAGAGAAATCAAGGCAATTTTGGAAAAGACCGTCTCTAGAACGAGGAAGGATTGGTCCATGAAGTTGGACGATGCTCTTTGGGCGTACAGGACCGCATTCAAGACTCCCATAGGTACCACCCCTTATAATTTGGTATATGGGAAGTCTTGCCACTTGCCCGTTGAGTTGGAGCACAAGGCGTATTGGGCTATCAAATGGTTGAACTTTGACATTAAGGATGCTGGCGAGAAGCGACTATTGGAACTTAACGAGCTGGAAGAGCTGCGTTTGAACGCCTATGAGAATGCCAAAATCTACAAGGAAAGGACGAAGAGATGGCATGACAAGCGTATCGTTCCAAAGGAGCTTAACGAAGGAGATTTAGTTCTACTCTTCAACTCCCGCCTCCGTCTTTTTCCAGGTAAGTTGAAATCTAGATGGACCGGACCTTATGTTGTGAAGCATGTTTTCCCTCATGGTGCAGTTGAGATATGGGGCGAAACTAGCGGAAGCTTCAAGGTTAACGGTCATAGACTTAAGAAGTACCAACCGGAAACACCGGTTGAGGAGGTTACACCGATATACCTCATTTGAGACGCATCATGGTCCAGCTAGCGACCTTAAATCAAGCGCTTCTTGGGAGGCAACCCAAGGTATTGCTTTCTTTTCCCGTTTTCTAGTCTAGCTTAGATAGTTCTTGTTTTTGCTTTGCTTTGCTTTGTTTTTGGCGTTCTGGACAGACAACAGGAAGGAGCACATCTGGATGGACAGAAGTTCGAGATTCTGAGAAGAAAGAAGCACCTCGGTCACTGTCAGAGCATCTCGACCGAGTTGATTCTTGAAGCAACCGAGGCGACTAGGGTTTCTGCAGAACCGCCTCGGTCCAGACCACCTCGGGCCAGTCGAGACCATCTCGACCGAGGTGACAGCAGATCCAGTAACAGTATAAAAAGGAAAAAAATTTTTTTTACTTTTCACTTTCACCCACTTCGACCGCGGCGGACAGAGGCACTTCGCTCCCTCGTCTCTCACTCTTTTTCGACGATTTCTGCTTCAAAACTGCAATTGAGGGGAAGAGGAATCGATTGCAACTACGGATCTGCAGGAAGATTGAGTGTTTCGACCGAAACGAGGTGCAAAAGGTTCGAAAACCCTAACTCGCTTGTTTACTGCATATTGGGCTTTGGTTGCCCTTGATTTTGCTGAGGAAATCCATAAGTACCCCTTAGGAAGCATTTGTAGTGATTTTAGGGGGAAAAGAACTGAAAATCAGAGAGTGGAATTCGAACTGTCTTCGCCTCGGTCCAGTCGTCTGCACCTCGGTCGAGGTGATTCTTGGTAGTTGTCAGTCAACCAAGGTGGTCTGACAGTGTTGTTTTGAAAATGAGTTCTGACAGATTGCTAGCCCTTAGAGATAGATCCTCTCCTTCCCCTTCTTCTTCCTCATCCCGACCTTCTATCCCGGTGATCCATGAGAGACACCGGGTAGATTATGACCGCATTGCTAGTCGTCCAGTTATCGCTCCCAGATTTCTGGACGTTTCTGCCTTTGACTGTCTCCATGTAGATGGAGAGCTTAGGAGGATGATCACCACAGTCGGGCTGGATCAGTTTACTGAGATCCGAGCCCCAGCCTACCTTGAGCCTACCCTTGAGTTTGTCAGTTCCTTCACTTACCTCCCCACAGAGGGGGCTGTGAAGTACCGGTTGATGAACCGAAACTACCTAGTACCTCTCGCCTACTGGAGAGACATTTTTGGCTTCCCTACCCCCACCGCTGTAGATTTCCCGACCCGGGCCGTAGCTAGAGAGTTCTGGGGTCAGATTGCCCACATTACGAGTCATGCAGACAGGTGGCGCCCTGGTGATTCCAGGGCGAAGCTTATCTTTCACCCAGCCTTCAGACTGGCACACAGGATCTTCAGCGAGACGCTTCTGGCGCGTACTGAGACGCCCCAGAAGGTCCGACAGGGGGAGCTCTTCTCTTTATACTGCATGGTCACGGGAGGATACCCTGACTTTGGCTTGATGCTGGCAGAGGATCTGCACAGGATCAAGGCCAAAGGGAAGGGTGATATATGCTGTGGAGGTATAGTGACCCATATCGCTAGGTATCAGGATATGGATCTGAGTAGGTGCACCATGGTGGCGGCTGCCAAGCCGCTCGGACTTCAGGAGATGATTACACGGCGGATTCTAGTTCCCCGTGGACTGACTACACCCTACGTTGCTATGCCTTGGGAGCGGACAGCGCCTCAGGGCATCAGATGGTCTGCACAGTTCTCGGTCTTCGATCCGCATTTCTGGCAGACAGCATGGGCCCCACTTATGGAGGACTATAGAGAGGGAGCAGCTGCCGCTGCTGCAGCTGCAGAGGAGGCTGAGGAGGCTGATGACGACGACGACGAGACTGTTGATGAGAGAGGAGGCGGCGTACCGATGGACACAGGTACAGATACTGCTGGGACGAGCGCGCCTCCCATTATTGATCTAGATGAGGATGAGGAGGACACTGAGCCGGCACCAGCTGAGACTTCTCCAGTCAGGCCCGCTAGGCGCAGGAGACAGAGAGTTAGGGACAGAGCAGCACACCGACGGATCGATGACCTGACGGATCAGGTTATCGACTCTTATGCTGCACTTTCATTGGATATCCGGGAGATGCAGGAGCGGCAGCATCATCAGCACATGATGGCTCAGCTACAGTTCCAGCATGTCATGGGCTATCCCTATGATCCTACTCAGTTTCCCTACATTCCACCACCACCACCGGATCAGGACTACTGAGGAGCTGCAGGGTTTTATTTATTATATTTTTATGCAGTTCGGCTCTTTATCCGGTGAGTCCTCTTTTATTCAGACTTCTATTATACCCACTGGGACAGTGTGTCTCAAGTATGGGGTATTTGATGTACTATTTGACTCTATTTGACTACGTGATGACTTCGATGTATTATTTGACTTTTGATGTATTATATCGGATATTTTCATATTTACGCTTCATTCTGCATTTATATGTTTATCTGAGATTGCATGCATACTTACAGGTTATTTGATTGAGAAAAACGTCGAAACCGAAAAAAAAAAAAAAAAATTGGTTTTAAAAAAAAATTTTTCGACCTCGACCGGGACAGTTCTGGCAAAACGAGGTGTTTCACCTCGGTTGAACCAAGAACACCTCGACCGAGGTGGGTTAACTGAGAGTTTTCGAAAACGATTTTTGTGTTACTTATCTGGATATGATCTCAGTGAAGATCTTGTTTACTGACTGGTTTTAAATTCTTTATGTGTTTGAAATATTTTACGATATGTTTAAGTTTCTAAATGCTTTGTTTGAAATTATTGGCATGTTTAATACTTTGTTTTTATCCAAATTATGTTGAAATTGAAGGTTGACACCGCAGCATAAGTTCTCTCACGTTCTTCTTGGAAAGACCAAGGCAATTCATTCTCTTCTTCTTCTTCTTCTTGATCATGCTTAGCCTCTCATATACATTTTGCCTCCCTTTACCTATCCGGGAATTTGGAAGCAAGCAAAGTGGTGAAAGCAAGTTAAAGTTGAGAAGTGGCTGGAAGTGAAAGTGCTAGAAAGTAATTTTAGGATTGGGGAAGTCAATCATGAAGATGAGTAACTCGGCACCATTCACATAGCCGGGTGTTTGTGTCTTGCCAAAGTCGGATTGAGCGATATTCCTAACGGGTCATGGTATGTGCATCAAGGGTTTGATGCATCTCAAGAAATTGATGATTGCGGATTTCCTAGGCTTCGGTTATTGTGCACCTCTATCCATGCATCCCAAAAAGTAAAGTAAAAAGAAAAAAATGTGAGATAAGCAAAGCTTATTGGTGGAAGATGTTGCAAGTCAAAGTGAAAGTGAAGTTCATCCTTTTCCCGGATTCTAGCACCACATTACCTTACATACATCCCTACCCTACACGTTTCTTGACCTTTCTTTTGGGAAGCCCTTGAGACCTTGAGCTTGTTGATTGACTTAGCAGTTTAAATCGGATTATACATGATTAATTTTGATAATTATGATTTATTATGCATTCTATGATTTTATGCAAAGATGAACAACTTTCCTATATTTATAAAATGTTTGAGCATATTGAGTTTTTAAATTCCAGGAAGTACTCTCTTAGAGTGATCTATGATAGTTGCACACCATAAAATGTTTTTGAAAGACTTTTTCATTGATTTTTTTGACTATTAATCCATTCTATCTTGTGTCTAAGATTTGGAACTTGCTTGGGGACAAGCAAGGGCTAAGTATGGGGTATTTTGATAGCATGAATTATAGTCCATATTTTGGGGTTTGTTTGGACGTTTTATCTTTCATAATCTGCATGTTTGTATGTACACTATGCGATTTTACTACCATTTCATCTACCTTTGCGAGAATCGAGGTCTACACCTAGTTTCGTTGTAATTGCAGGTAATATGGTACGTTTTGCATCAAAAAGGAGCAAAAGGAGTCAAGAGTCATTTGGAGCTACATTCAGGAAGCATAACCATGGATTAAAGATTTACTTTGGACCAGTTTTGAGAGATTCTACATCCAGTTATGAGTCACCTCGGTTGACCAGAGATTCATCTCGACCGAGGCGATCCAGAGACGCCGACTCGACCGAGGCGAATACCTAGGACGCGGCGAGAATATTTTATTCTTGGCTGAGATCTTTTAAATTTGGAAAGTGATCTTATATTTTTGGGCTGAGCTTCTGGAAGGAAGGAGATATGCAGAATCATATATTTTACCTATATTTATGGGATAATATCTTCTTAAGATTTATTATCTTTGGAGGTTTATTTTCCTATAAAAAGGGTTGGATTTCCACGATTCCATCATGCTGCATACACCAATTAACATCCGCTATCAGCGCAGCAGCCGCAGCCTACTCCAATTTGGGAGTTTTCGAAGAACCTTTTTGAAGGTTGAAGGAAGATTGAAGACCATAGCTTTATAGCTTTTTGAAGGGTTTTGTAAGATTGTCTTCAATTCCTTTCCTTGTTGTTTTGTCTTGTTGGATTATTATCCAAGGAACGCTTTTGTTTGTGATATTTGATTCAGTTATTGAAGTCTTTTCATTAAATTCTTCTTTGTTCAAATATTCACCTTCTTCCCATATATTTAATACTTTCATTATGATGATGAGTGGCTAATTTCCTTGTGTGATTCTAGGGTGATTGGCTGAAGGTTGTGGGAAAAACAATGATAGAATAATCTTAGATTCCAGTAGGATCCTGAAAGTTCGAGTCTTTAACCTTAACCCTAAGCATCTCGTTCGGTTGATGAACATCTCGGCCGGGGTGGAATTCTTCTGACCGAGGTGACTTATTCCATCCTAAACTGAGAGTTAAGTGTTAGAGTTTGCTAAATCCTATTCTTATTACACCTTTCTGGTTCAAAGCAAGCTTAGGATGAGACTTACCCGGTAATTCCTTAGTTTGTGTACCAACGATCATAAGTGTAGGTAATAAAGGTTTATCCTTTATTGGGGTTTGAGTGTGCTTCCATCCCATCTTTGTGAGTTAGGCCGAGACTTACCCGGTAAAGGTTGATTCTATTCCCTTAGATGGTGTGTTAGTTTGAGGTTATAGTTCTTTATCTTGATTCCTTGAGACTTACCCGGTAATAGGAGTTACGGTTTAGGATTAGTGTGTAGTGAGACTTACCCGGTAATCTACTCCACTTTAGTAACACCTTCCCCACACAAAAATCTCAGCTTTGTCCGCTTATCTATAGATCTTGAGTTGGAACCACAACTAGATGCTTTAATCCCTAGAATTGCATGTTTGCTTTATTTGACATCTTATTCATCTTTGATTGTGTTAAATTGCTCTTGTGGTTAGCATTAACTTTAGCATACCGTGTTGACTTTGTTTCACCAAGTCCCTGTGATCGACCCCTGGAATTTTCTTGCTTTTACAACGATTGACCCGTACACTGCGGGTTCGCATCCTTGTTTTAAGCTTAAGTCTAGGGTTATAAATTTAAAGCTTGCACACACCGTTTGGAGCGAACACGAGTCGAGATGAATCTCTGATTCCTTGGTTGCTGAATGCGTACATTCTTCCTGAATGGCCAATGCATATACTCTGTTGATTGAAGGAAGTGACTCCTTTGAAATCACTGATGACTGCAAATTGTGGAATGTGTCGTCTAAGCCAATGAGGAACTGATGAACACGTTCTTCATCACGTTCCGAGGCCAAGACTTTAGAGCAAGGTTTGTAGATCTCATGGTGAGACGGAAGTGATGAAGCAAGTTCATCCCACAGCCGTCTGAGACGTCCATAATACGCTGTTACGGACTGACCTTGTTGTCGACATTGAGAGATGTCAGCCCTTAACTTTAGAACTCGAGGACCATTGCCAACAGAAAACTGTTGTTCAATGTCGAGCCAAAGTTCCCGAGCCGTTTTCAGATCTGATATAGTTGACCTGAGGGATGGATCGACCGTCTGGAGCAACCAACCGATTAGCATAGAGTTCACTGTTTTCCAGTGAACAAAATCGGAAGATGTGGCATCTGGTTCTTTGATTGTTCCGTCAATGAATCCTATTTTGCGTTTGGCTTGGAATGCATTGAGCATGTTCCTCTTCCATTCAGAATAATTATTTCCCTTGAGAACCACAGAGGTCAAAGAGAGACCGGGGTGATCTGAGGGATGAAGGTAATAGGGGTTGGTAGAATCGAGTGCAATGGTGGGTGCCATACTCGAATGAGAGACGACTGCAGTTGTGTTTGACGTTTGCTGAGTAGTTTTAGAGGATCGATATTGTGCCTGATACCATGTAGGAATAGAAGATTGATATTCCTATACTATGAAAATATTGCTGTCTTTATTTATGAAAAGGAGTTACACATATATAGTAGATAGTAAGGAAACAAATCCTACAGAAAAGCATAAATAATGCAGAAAGAAATATTCACAATACTCTTAGATGGAAATATAAACATAAATCTAGGGATATCCCAATAACTTTTATTCCACTCAGGAAGTAGAGCATTAGAAAGAACAAACAACTCGATAGTAAAAGAAGAAGTACGCGTAAGAAGTATCATGAGCTATATGTAGCTGTCAACTCCCTGTATCAAAGTGAGGAATGTCCTTAATTAGTGGCCAATAAGTACCCACCGGATTTCTGCACTTCTCTTCCAATTTTGGACAACCAATAATCCAAAGTGATGTAAGGCGGCTAACCCAATCCGGCAAAGATGTTATCTTATTACAATATGTGATGTCTAAATCTTCAAGGGTTGGAAGATATTGGCACTTGTGTGGTAAAGACTTGATCTTTTCTAGGAAACTGAAGTTGAGTTTTCTCAAGTACTTAAGGTCCTTCCACGGTAACTTATCCAATTCATGCTCATCAACGTTGCAACTCGTAATAGACAAAGATTGCAGCTTGTTAAACTGTTTCATTGCACTATTTACACAAGTAACCTCGTCCAAATACCTAATCTCAAAAGATTTAACGTTGGGAGGAACTCTCCATTCCATATCCTTGTCATTTGGAATACTCCCACATATGTTCAATGTGTCTAATCTAGTGAGGTGGTGAAGTCCCTTGAGCAAACGAGCCCCTTGTGGATTATCCCCAAACTCAAATCCCAACTCTCTGAGACTTGTAGGCGACACGCATGGCATGCCATCTTCAACCATTATTTCATCGTCCATTAGTAAATCTGCCCTGTAAAAGTTTTCGACCTGGAACCTTTCGAGAGAAGACATGTGTTTCAATGAGTGCAAGAGGGAGTAGCGTCTTAAGTTAGGACAATTATATATACAAAGACTACGTAGGGATGTATGATGCTTCAATTCATCTGGAAAAAAGGCTAGGTCTTTTATCTCCCAAACATCTAAATTACGTAATTTGGAGCAACTATCTCCTTCCAATTTTGCAGGCTTGGGTACTCTCAATAGCATCTTCACAAGATTCACATCAACATTCTCAAGTTCAATCCTTGTCGCAACTGGACACAAAGGCAAGGAAATTAGTTCTAGACAATCTGATACTTCCAAGGAAGACAGTCGTGGAAACCACAACTCACGAGCACCACAAAGTTCTTCTCCAACTGACCTGCACCATCTCTTTAAACTTTCCATAGATCCAATTTCAAGTTCCTCAAGCGATGGGAAAAATGATGGGTCATCATAACTGCATACACTCTCCACGTACTCTACATGAGGAATAGCTCCGAGCGCCAATCTTTTAAGTTGAAAGAGGTGCCTTAGATTTGTAAGCTCACGACATGTACTGCAGTTTTTCAAAGTTAACTCGACCAAGTTACGCAGAGAAGAAATCCAATCTGGAAATTTTACTCCAGGATAACCGTAAATCGCGAGATGGTTGACATTGCTGGACGGTTGAAGACTATCTAACATTGCATCAGATTCAGACACCTTCTCATACTCTCCTTGTGTTCTAGATTCCCAACTTATGAATAAACCACTTAGTTTTGTTTTGCTACTTAACATCGAATCCTTAGCCTCTTCAACACAACTTTTCCACTGACCTACGGGAAGTACAATACGAATTCCGCCTGTCATGTTGTTAAGGCGTTTCAAACACCTTAATCCAGCATGATTTTCATTCACAATAAATTGATCAAGCATAACAAGGGAAGTCATCTTCTCAAATCCTAAAGGCATATGATCCAACTTATCACATCCCCTTGTTGCTAAGCATCTGAGACTGATCAGCTTTTGTAGATCATCCGGCAACTTCATGAGATTCCAACATTCTTCAAGTCTCAATACTAGCAGGTTTTGCAGCTTACAAAGACTATCAGGAAGCCTAATCAACTTTTTACTCTCACCGAGGTCGAGATATCTCAGATGAATCAACTTTCCTATTGAGTTTGGAATTTCCTCTGTGTCCAAACGCCTCAAACTCAACGTTCTCAAGCTTGTCAAATTTAACAATACATCATCAAACAATGCTCTTTCAACGAAACTTGTGTAAGGAAACACTAGGCTCCGCAAGCCTTTACATTGAAGTAGTGAGCCTTTGATTTTCCCCGCACACAAATGTAAATGTCGGGGAAACGGTTCTCCTAACTCATCAGGGACTTTTGTCATCGTAAGACATTCATTTGAATCTACTTGAACAGCCATATCATAGAACAAGTCATGCATTTTGCAACTGACAATACCTCGGTAACCTTCCTCAACATTCTGGAAGAAGCATCTTTGAACCAAGTACAGGAAGTAAGTCTCACCAACATCCTCTAAGAATGGATTCTCATCAGAGGTTTCAAGAAAACCCTGAGCCATCCATAGATGGATCAAAGTGGTTTTATCAAACTTATAACCCTTCGGAAAGACTGAACAATAGGCAAAACATTGCTTTATAGATGAGGGAAGGTCATCATAGCTAATCTTCAACACTTGCATAATCATATTCTCACGCTTTGGGATTATTTTCATCAGCTCATTACCCACAAACGCAGACCACTGCTTCATATCTTTATTGTACAAGAAGCTACCAATTGTCCGGATAGCAAGAGGGACTTTTGGACACTTCTTGACAATCTGTCTTCCGAGTTCTTCCTTGCCTTTATTCTCTTCTTCATTGCTACTATCAAAAGCCATCTTCTTAAACAATATCCATGCATCCTCTTCTGACAACTCTCCTAAAGCGTAGTGAGGCCTGACAGTGGCAAGATTCTGTGCTACGGTCTCTAAGCGCGTGGTCAATAGAATCTTACTGATAGAATATAATTGTAATTAGAATATAATTATGGGCTCCCTTTGTAATTATTGTAAATACGATCATTATTAATATGAGCCATCTGACGATGGAAACCCTAAGGGGAATATTATCCACATTCTCACATGGTATCAGAGGCTTTTCTCCTCTAACCCTATTCCGCTGCACCTTCCTCTTCAACCGGTTCAACATCAACGAACCAAGCATATCGAGATTGACATTCATTTTGTCCGAGATAAGGTTGCTTGTGGTCACATTCGCGTTCTACACGTCCCATCGGCTTTTCAGTATGCAGACATTTTTACGAAAGGGCTTCCACGACAATTGTTTCTAGATTTTAGATCCAGTCTTACTGTATTACCTCCTCCAGTTTCGACTGCGGGGGTATGATAGCATATAATTGTAATTAGAATATAATTATGGGCTCCCTTTGTAATTATTGTAAATACGATCATTATTAATATGAGCCATCTGACGATGGAAACCCTAAGGGGAATATTATCCACATTCTCACACTTACTTCCTCTATCACCAGCATCTAACAAAAGTTTCAAACGAAGCCAATGCTCGCGAATGTCATCCCAAACATCATCGATCACAAGCAGAAACTTTTTCCCTTGAACCTTGCCCCTCAATGCTTTTTGCAACTCATCTAGACTAGATGTTTTCATGCCCATGATTTCCTCCAAGGCTTTTTCTAAATTGGAGAAATCATTTATGCAAGCCCATAGTCGCAGGTCAAAGAACTCATCAATTTCCTTTGCATTGTAAATCAACTGAGCCAAAGTAGTTTTTCCTTGTCCTCCAATGCCAACCACTGCAATAACAGAAACGCGTTCATCCTCCCGAGCATCAGCCATCAACAACCTTAATAATTCCTCCTTGTCTTTGTCCCGGCCAATTACTTCATCTTCCGGAATGTAAGAATGCTGTGCATTTCTTCTTATAGCTGGCCTCTCATCTTCTGTTGTGCTTCTAATAAAGCCGAACTGAGTGATGTCCTTTGCTATGTCATCTAGCCTCCCCCTGAGCTCCTTCACTTTGTGAGCAGTTTTGACAATGAAAACCAAATGGTTGTTTGACTTGGAGAAGAAAAGCTTCATCTCCTTTGTTATTCTACTCCCATCCATGACTTTTTTTCTTAAGGCTCTGGTAGAGATGGTATCAAAAAAGTCGTCTGCTTTGTACATCTCATCTCGCAGCCTAGAAAGCCATTCACGAACAGCACCATTACTTGCTTGCTTTTGTTCAGCATCATGCAACACAGCTTTGATAGTTCTGATGGTGTTCTGTAGCTTCTCGAGTTCATCCTTCGAGTTGCACCACAGTAAGAGCTCATCTTTGGCTAGGGTGCTCAGCTGTGGAAGGAGTGACTTGACAATGTTTAACACGGCGAGTTCAGCCATGGAAGGAAGTCCCTGTTAGAACAGCACACAAATCAAAAAATGAAAACTATATACTATAACTGACTAAACGTCTCAGGCTTGTCAAATTTAACATCACTAATCAACATCTTGGATTCAACTGAACTCAATCATATATATATATATATATATATATATGCTAGAGGAGATGATAAACCAGGAAAAAGAAATCAAGAATAATTGAGATTTGCAAATTTAACACTTACCTGACAGTTGCAGAAAAACCAACCTAAAACCCATCAAACAAAGTAGGTTCAGTGATTCGAGAATAAATATATGTACAACAAAAACATTAAAAAACCATTTGCAAAGTAAACACTTACCGATTGAGGTAACAAACACCGATCAAGAAGACCGCAGATCACTCTCTGAAACGCACAGTAGCAGGTTTGGGAGGATAACGATTACAAATAATGTGAAAATGAAATGAAAACTTGATGCTCTGGTGGATTACTAATCAAAGTAATCACTAATCAAAGCGCGTTACGATAATTATGTTTTTTAACACAAGTTGACAAAATGGGTAGCATACCAAACATTCCACCAAGTTTTACTTTAGTTCGAAAGATAGACGAGAAAGTAATCACTAATCAAAGCACGTTAGTCACTTTTATGGGAGTGTTGTATTATTAAATAATTTACAGTCTCAAGTGTGAAAGTAATCACTAATCAAAACGCGTTGAATGTTTTCTTTTTGCTGTCAAAGATAGACCACAACTATTGTAGGAATATATTGGTAGTGCTGCATTTTTAAATAATTTACCATACTTATTTTTTAATCAAAAAGTTTAGCATACCAAACATTCCACCAAGCTTTGCTTTTAACCAAACCTCCAATCAACTCTTTAAAATAATGTAGTCTGGATTGAACAAGATCTTGCTACCAGATTTGTTTGATCATTTTTCACAGCTGTACCAGCATTTTTCATAATAACTATGAAGAGATATAGTTATTATAGTTGTTATGACAGTAAGGCTCCTGCAAATTGAATGTGTTGGTGTTTCTTTCAAAAAATACCAACTGAATGAAATTAGCAGTACTTCTGAGATGTGTACATCTACATGAACAAACTGGACAAAAGATCAGCAACCACACAATCAACAAATCAAGCTTGATTTCGGTCCAAATTGTATATTATGTATTGCTAAAGCTGTGACAATATCAACTAATTATGTACTAATCAAACTTGATTACTACATAATCGTTTTCTATCCATACATACCAAAAAAGGTTAATTCACGTACTTCAAATCGGGTTTTTCTTCTCGTTAGGATTAAGATATAATCAATGAGATTAGACTTCACATCAGCATCTTCTCAAAAATTGAACGTGCCCAAAATAGCTTGGGTTTGTGACTTATCGAGTTCGAACTCACCGCCTTGTATAATGTTTTCAAGCCTTTCATCTTGCTGGATTAAAATGCAATCACTAATGAAGCCTCCAATTAGAAGCATAAAAAAAGATAGTTAGGCAAAGAAACCATTTGGTGAAGCCTCTAATTGGAAAAAACATCTTGCTGGATGAAAGTAAGCCTCTAATGAAGCCTCACTAACATAATCCTCCTCAAGTCCTTAAAGTCCTTCCACTCTAACTTGTCCAATTCATGCTCATCAACATTGTAGCTGACAATACTTAAAGATTGAAGCTGGTCCAAATTGGCAATCTCCCTCCAAGTGGCCTCCAATGGACCATCATCACAAAAGACACAGTCGACATACTCTACAACAGGAATAAATTCGAGCGTCAATTTTTTAAGTTCAAAGAGGTGCCTTAGATTTGTAAGCTCACGGCATGTACTGCAATTTCTCAGAGTCAACTCACGGCATGCACCGCATCAGATTCAGACAACTCCTCTCCTTGTGTTGTAGATTTCCATGTTATAAATAAACCACTTAATTTTGTTTTGCTACTTAACATTGACTCTTTTGCATCTTCAACACAGTTTTCCCACTGACCTCCTGGAAGTACGATACGAATTACCCCGGTCAAGTTGTTCATGTGTTTCAAACACCTTATTCCAACATGATTTGCATCACTCAACACGATACCTGCAACCTCTGTGAGCGCAGCCCCGAGGACGAGACACATCTCTTCCATGACTGCCGGTATGCAACCATCACTCTCAACCTTGTATCCAGATGGATGCACGTTCCTGCTCCATTCCCCTACAAGTGTAACATTTGGTCTTGGCTTGGATCAAATTTTCCACACAAGCACTGTTTCATCTCCACTGTCAGAATCGCCTCTATTATCAACTTCATCTACTTCATATGGAAGGCTAGAAATGACTCGGTTTACAACAACAAGACTACAAGTGAAGTCAATTGTGCTCACAACATCATACAGGCTACCAAGAATCACTTATCTCAACATTGGAAGGATAGATCCGCCCCTACCATCTCTTGGGCCAACACTCTTGGTATTCAGCTGCTGTAACTGCATTCCTACTGTTACTCTAGGTTTGTCATTTGTCACATGGTTTTATTTCCTCTTGCGAACACTGTACTTGTTGCCTAGATGGCACTTTTGTAAATTCTATATCTGATCTAATATACAACTTTTCAAAAAAAAACATGATTTGCATCCACAAGAAGTTGAGGGAAGTCATCTTCTCTAATCCCGAAGGCATATGATCTAACTCATCACATTCCCTAGTTTCTAATTAGTATTTGAGACTGATCAACTTTTGTAGTTCATCTGGCAACTTCACGAGATTCGAACAACCACCAAGTCTCAATATTAGCAGGTTTTGCAGCTTGCAAAGACTATTCTGATGGTGTTTTCAAGCTTCTCGAGTTCATCCTTTGAGTTGTACCACAGTAAGAGCTCATCTTTAGCTAGGGTGCTCAGCTGTGGAAGGAGTGACTTGGCAATGTTTAACACCGCGAGTTCAGCCATGGAAGGAAGACGGAAATCCCTGTTAATATGCCATCCGTACAAGAAATGGCTTAGTTAAATTAAACCCTCATAAAACTGCAAGAAGAGTTGAAGCTACTCTACAAATTAAATCATCAATAAGATGCAACTAATAATGATCAAACTGAAACCAAAATACTCACCGGTGATGAGTAATCAATCGCCGTGAAAGTTGGAGCTGTGCAGAAAACTCAACCCAAACTAAAACCTATCGGTAAAAATAGATTCGAGTTATAGTAATTCAACTTCACTACAGAAACACCAACAAAAACTTGAAGCTAAGTCTGCAAAGAAAGAACTCACCAAATACAGTAAACAAACACCGATGAACTCAACAGGATGTATTGTATGGTTGGAACTTGGAAGGCTATCATCAGATAACAAGATGCAAGCTATACAGAAAAATGAAGGTGCATCATCAGTAAGTACGTACAAGAGAGAGACAACTGTCACAAGAAGAGTGGTTGAAAGGATATCACCGGATAAGGTTACGATGATATTTTCTGACATCATTAAATGAAGTATGTTGAAAGTTGGGAGTGGGCTAAGAACGTGTAATAACCACTTATTTCATCACATATGTTAGGTACGATAATCACAGTCAACAATGAACAGCCCATAGAGATTAACTAATACAAGAATTTTACTGTCTCGAAAAACTTGGTTTCAGAAGGATAGGAATAGGAATAGGATGACTAGGATCTTGATTTCGTTGTGCGAACAAGAGCAAGTGCATATTCCCTGTGAAAGCCAACTGAGTGAAACTTGTAGTAATTAAATCAAGAAGTTAACATAAACTTAATATGTTCAGTCCTTAATTACTTAAGTGATGACATTCGGGTCAATTGATACTTTTTTTTTTTTGGTTGGCACTTGTTTGTTGTTACTGAGGTTCAAGTATAAAATAACATGTTTGCCTGATTGGGTTCGTCGTCTTAAGTCACATGAGACCTCCGTAAGCTTATTCCAACTATGCTGACACCATCGTTCAAGATCAATCCATCAAAGTGCTCATGCATGCAACACACACAATTATAACTATATGTCTTCAGATATCAATTTGGTGAGATGTGCATCCCAAATGAACAAACTCCCCAAAAGAGCAAGCACACAATCAACAGATCAAGCTTAACTCCAAGTCCTACATGTATGCAGCAAAAACTGAATGAAAATATAATTCAATATATAATACAGTGGCTGATGCTCTATTGACATGCTAACCCTTCAGGTTAATGCACCTGTAAACATCTCTAATTGTTAACCAAAATTCTTACAAATTAGAAAGCCGACGAACCCACAACCAGTCACTGAACGTGAGGCGTTTGAGAGGGGTCTGTCTGGAAAAAGAGTTCAGTGTGAGACAAAATCCTGTAGAGACAAGTAACGCATGGCCTTTTTGGACTGCATTTGTCACAGTATCAAAACCAGGTTCCTTGCCTACAAATGCGTGCCTAATTTAAGATTAGCATCACACACAGCGAAACAAGTAATATCATCGTGATCTTAACATACCTAGTCAACGTTTCCTGAGCAATGATTCCATGCTTCAATCAGCTTTCCTTCTGAATCTGCAAATTTCATCATGCCTGTGAGGATGCTTATTAATTGGAGAAGGATTAGGAGTAAAAAGATAAATATAAACAAATAGCTTAATGAAAGTTTAGAAACAACAAATTGCTCAATGAGTATCCATGAGCTATATATATTAAGATCTCAACTTCAATTTTCGAATTGTAAAAGTTCAACATTACATTTCACTTGAGACCCTTAATTTCTAAATATTTGAGACTTATTAGCTTTTGTAGTTCATCTGGCAACTTCACGAGATTCAAACAACCACCAAGTCTCAATATTAGTAGATTTGGCAGCTTGGAAATTATATTCGGAAGGCTATTCAACATTTTACAATTCTTGACAATTTGTCTTCCTAGTTCTTCCTTGCCTAGATTCTCTTCTTCATTGCTGCTATCAAAAGCCAACCTCTTGAACAATACCCATGCATCCTCTTCTGACAACTCTCCTAAAGTGTAGTGAGGCCTGACAGTGGCAAGATTTTGTGCTACCGTCTCTAAGCGTGTTGTCAATAGAATCTTACTTCCTCTCTCACCCGCACCCAACAGAAATTTCAAACGAAGCCAGCGTTCGCAAATGAAATCCCAAACATCATCTATAACAAGCAAAAACCGTTTCCCTTGAATCTTTTCCCGCAACGCTTTTTGCAGCTCATCTAGACCAATTGTTTTCAACTTCACAATTTTCTGCAAGACTCCCCTAGATCTAAGAAATCGTTTACGCAGGCCCATAGTCGTTCTTCAAAGAACTCCTCAATTTCCTTTGCATTGTAAAGCAACTGGGCTAAAGCAGTTTTGCCTTGTCCCCCGATGCCAAACACTGCAGTAACAGATACACGTTCTTCCTCACGAGCATCGGCCAACAACAACCTTAATATTCCTCCTTGTCTTTGTTTCTGCCGATTACTTCATCTTCCGGAATGTAAGAGTGTTGTGCCTTTCCTTTTATAGTAGGCCTCTCATGTTCTATTGTGGTCCTTATGAACCCAAACTGAGTGATGAGTGATGTCCTTTGCTATGTCATCTAGCCGCCCCCTGAGCTCCCTCACGTTGTAAGCAGTTTCGACAAGAAAACCAAATGATTTGACTTGGAGAAGAAAATCTTCATTTCCTTTTTGACATTGCTGACATGAATGATTATTTTTCTTATGGCTCTAGTGGAGAAGGTGTCAAACAAGTCGTCTGCTTTGTACATCTCATCTCGAAGCCTAGAAAGCCATCCACGAACAGCATCATTACTTGCTTGCTTCTGTTCAGCATCATGCAATGGTGTTCTCCAGGTTCTCAAGTTCAGACTTTGAATTATACCACAATAGCAGCTCGTCTTTAGCTAGGGTGTTCAGTTGTGGAAGGAGTGACTTGGCAATGTTTAACACCGCGAGTTCAGCCATGGAAGGAAGAGGAAATCCCTGTTGATATGCCATCCGTAGAAAAATAAAATTATTATCAAGATCCTCAAACTAATTCCAGTAATTGTTAACAAAATAAATCACGGTTAGCACCTTCCAAATTATAACTAAAACTTAACAGCCGGATTATCCCAGTTGACTAAAATGAAACCAAGAAACTCACCAGCTGCAAGTATTTATTCGCCACGAAAGTTGGGTTGCCCAGAAAGCACTCACCAAATACACTAAACAAACACCCGAACCAACTTTGATATGGAATTTGGATATCTTCTGTGTCCAAACGCCTCAAACTCAGCATTCTCAAGCTTGTATAATTCAACACTACGCCATCTAACAATACTCTTTCAACAAATCCCGTGTCAGGAGACACTAGGCTCTGTATCCCCTTACAATTAAGTAGTGAGCCTTTGACTTCCCCTGCAAGCAAATGTCAGGGAAATATTTGCCCTAAAGCAGTAGGGATTTTTGTCATCGTAAGACATTCATTTGCAGCTACTTGAACAGCCATGAACAAGTCATGCATTTTGCAACTGACTATACAACCTTCAACTTTCCTAACATTTTGGAAGACGCATATCTATACCAAGTACAAGAAGTAGCTCTCACCAAAATCCATCTAAGCACAAATTTTCATTGGATGTATTAAGAAAACCCTGAGCTATCCATAAATAGATCAAAGTGGTTTTATCAAATTGATAATCCTTCAGGAAGACTGAACAATATGCAAAACAATGCTTTATGAATGAGTGAAGGTCATGATAGCTAATCTTCAGCCCTTGTATAATCATATTCTCGCGCTTCGGGACTATTTCCATCACCTCGTTATCTACAAATGCGGACCACTGCTTCTTATATTTATCGTATAAGAAGGTACCCATTGTCCTGATAGCAAGAGGGACTTTTGAGCACTTCTTGACAATCTGTCTTCCTAGCTCTTCCTTGGTCTGACTCTCCTCTTCTTTGTTGCTATCAAAAGCCATCTTTTTAAACAAAATCCCAGCATCTTCATTTGACAACTCTCCTTAAGCAAAGTGAGGCCTGATAGTGGCTAGACTTAGTGCTACTGTCTCTGAATGTGTGGTCATTAGAATATTACTTCCTATGACACCAGCATCCAACAAGTGTTTTAAACGAAGCCAGTGTTCTCAAATATCATCCCAAACATCATCTATAACAAGGAGAAACTTTTCCCCTGAATCTTGCTCCTCAACATAATTTGCAATTCATCAAGACTTGTTGTTTTCATGCCCATGATTTCCTTCAAACCTTCTTTTAAATTCAAGAAGTAATTTAAAGAACTCCTCAATTTCCTTTTGGGTTGTACAACAGCTGAGCTAATGCTGTTTTGCCTTGTCCCCCAATGCCAACCACACTGCCATAACAGAAAAAGACTCTTCCATTCCAGCATCCGCCAACAACAGCCTTAAAATTTTCTCCTTGTCTTCGTCTATCCCAATCACTTTGTCTTCTGGGATATAAGAATGTTGTACATTTCTTCTTATAGCAGGTCTCTTATTTTCTATTGTGATTCTTATAAGCCAAACTGAGTCATATCCTTCGCTATGTCATCCAGACGCCCTCTGAGCTCCTTACAATGAAAGCCAGATGGTTTCACTTGGAGAAGAAAATCTACATTTGTTTTTTCATCATGATACCCTCAATGACTCATTTTCTCAAGGATCGAGATGGCGTCAAACAAGTCGTCTGCTTTCCACAACTCATCTCGAAGCCTAGAAAGGTACGCTCACCGGTTGTAGTTTGTGCTCAAACACCACGAAAGCAGGAGACTTGGAGTTGTTCATTAAAACCCAACCTAAAACCCTACAAACAATGCTTTATGAATGACTTGGAGTTGTACAAGATGGTATTGAAACTAAAATTTGCAAAGAGAACAACTCACCAATTGCGATAAACTTACGCCGATGGAGATGGAATACTCAGCTGCATCTTTGAATTTCGATGATCGCCATTCGTAGACCATGGTGGAAAGGCTTTTCTCGATGAAGCTAAAAATCAGGAAAATGACACGCTTTTTATGGAATTTTTATCAAAAATCACCAAGTTCAAGGTAAAAAATGGTTTGAATAAAATAAGAATGAATTTCTTACTTAACATAATAATAACCTAGTGGTGTCATATCACCTTTATAAGGACAAATTATTATATCAATTATTTTTAATATATATGAAATATATTTAATTTTTCTACATTAAGTTTTAGGTACAAGAAATATTTAAATTAATTATGTAAAAAAAATTAGCTAAATAAGTCTTTTTCTATTTCCATTAGGTACGTGTATCCTTCAATTTTTAACACTTTTATTAAATTGAAGTTAGAAGATAAGGAGTTTGATTAGGAGTACATTAACTAAACATATTTATACTATGATCTAGTTACAAGAGAGAAATATGAAAAAAGATTACTTAACTAATTTGGCCTAAATTTATTCATTTATGATATTGTGACTTGACCTATACTGACCTTGGATTTGTCAAAATGAATAAATGAAAATTTCATTATGATCATACAATTGTTTTGGTGATCATTGGTTATTTGTTTGATAAAATCTGATAACGGATTGGTTAGAAAATACCTTCGAGCAAAATGTTATGCTGGAGATATTTAACTAGTTAATTAAATTATTAATTAATTAATTTAGCTTGTGAGAAATGTCGTAGAGATAATTAAATTATATGGAAAGAATTTAAATGATTTTGGAAAACAGAAGGTAGTTTGAGAAATGGTATATTCCTACCAGGTGCCGTAGAAGACGGTGATCCTACTAGTTATTAATATCAATGGCTGGAACAAGCTCTCGGTAAGCCCTCTTGAATTACTTAGGGCTCGTTTGGTATAACTGTAGGAATGGAGTTGGAATCAGGAATCGGAGTGGAATACATAATTGGAATAAGTCATTCCAGATACTTGGTGTTTGGTAAGATGTTGGAATGAATTATTTTTGACACATGTTTTTTATTTTATATGAGTTATGAAGCGAGAAATCATATCATATTTGATGACATATGTGTGAATGTTTATAATCTAAATATATGTTATTTTTTAAACTACATTTAAGAAAAATGAAGTATAACGAATAACTTAACGATTAAACACTAAACAATCGTCAACCCAAATAAATAGGTATATATTTCTTTAATCAAAAATATTTTTTTCTAATTGAACAAATTATATTATTTTCGAGCAATTTTCCAGTTACATTATATATTGAATGAAGTGTTCGTATTATAGTTAAAAAAAAAACCTTTTTGTCGAAATCATATTTTCTACAAAATAATTATATAATTCAAATTATTTGATGGACAATAAAAAAAAATTTGTAATAAAATAATAATTTGATTTTGTGAAACTAAATAAGCAAGTATATATATAATAAAAATATATAAATGTTGTTTCAAATTTAAAATGAGTTTATGTTGATTGGGATACTCACCTTTAATTTATGAAATCAACTTCTTCTTCAGAGTTGGAATGATCCATTCCATGGAATTGTTCTCATTCCGATTCCAAGTCTTACCAAACACGAGGTATTGGTACGACTCATTTTGATTCCGATTCTTGATTTCATGGGAATCGTACCAAACGAGCCCTTAGTTAACTTTCCCGCATATTAACCTAGCTGAGGGGTTACTTGTATACTAGCATGTTTAATATGATATGCTTACATGTTTAATAAATAAGTCGTGTATATCATGAATATGTTATATGCCTAGAGATGATATGTTGAAAGATAAATATCAATAACGCATGTTGTAGTACACTATATGAAGTTTATATGCGGAGGTGATGGTACAAATTAAGGTCACTCACAACTAACCATATATTTAATGATAACTGATTATTGTTTTTTGGATTAAGTTGTGGGGTCTCGTGTGCACAAATGTGGTTACTCTTACAAGACACACTAGAGTTGTCATGACGAAGCCCGACAACTCTGTGACAAAGTCATGCATGGGCCTCACAAAGCCATGACGAGTTTTTGACAAGTTTTGACAAACTCAACCCACATAATTTTGACTCTTATTTCAGCCCATCTTTCTCTCTTGTTTTATTGCAGCCCAGCCCGGATTGCTTCAGTCTCTGCCTGACCCAACAGCTTCAGCCCATCTTCTGGCCTTGCTCCAGCCCACACCGGACCTACTGTTGCCCAGCCAGCCCCCGCCTTCAGCAGCCCAAGGAAAAGACGGGCCTGCTGCTCCTTACCTCGCAGCCCATGAAGCTGATTGGAACAGCCGGCCTTCCCTCTCCCTCCTTTCCATACATAACAGCTGCTGAGTGAATGAAGACCTTCTGTAACTGCTCTTGAATTTACGCAGAATAAGGACCATTTCAGCCATGAACCACGTTTCCCTCTTCTGTCCACTTTCAGCGCTCCATTCTCCCCATCTTACCTTCTGCAGAAGAACCATTGGCCTTGCTTCCCTCTTCGTATCCCAACCAGTGCAGATGACTCATCTCCCTCACCCTTATCGTCGATCTTCAGTCTAGGCGCCAACAAAGCCTTTGATCCCTCTGTACATCGGCGGTAGCAAGAGTGTCGACCTCTTCCAGTCCAGGAACGTCTGTCGACTGATCCACGGGTGAGTAGCGACTCCTTCTTTTCCCTCGTGTCTGTCATGGGTGAGCACTCTTCGGATGTCTGTTGGCTTGGATCTAACGAGTGCTGCTTGGACCTACACACATACAGATCTAGTTGATCAGCAGACCTTTCTCTCCAGCTTCCAATCACGCAACAACAACGATACAACAATGCCAACCCTAGAGTGCGGGTTCTACTCACGGCAGATGCGCCACAGGGACAGCACAGCAGCAGCAGAATTCGTGCCATCTTCATGCCTTCGAGTCTCGGAATCGGGTAAGGCTTGTACCCCTTGCTACGCTACACTTCAGTCTGCTTCTTTCCTTGCCTAACATGGACCAGTTTCGTCTTTAAACCTACTCAGAACAACTATAGGAGAGCTATACAGATACATGCGTTTTTCTGAGTTTTCCGAAGTGGAAAACAGTCAACTTCGGGGCAAGATTTGAGTAAGTTATACTCATCCTTTGTTGCTGAATTTTGGATATGTTGTAGTCAGTAGTGCATAGCAGATCATACTAAAATTTGGGAAGAATCAGAGTTACGGTTTGAGAGTTATGATGTTGCAAAGTTGATTCATCATGCAGTTTTTATAATTGTGCTGAGTGTTGGGAAAAACATGTAATGTTGTTTTGTGAGATAGTTTTGAATAGGCTTTTGATTTCTGTTGGACTTGAATTTTGGATATGATATAGTTGGCATATTTTAGTAGAACATTTCAAAATTTGGAATAAATCCAGCGAGTGGTTTAGGAGTTATGATTTTTCAAAGATAAGACAGTGTGCTGTTTTGTTAAGTGTTTGCTGAATTTCCAGAAACTGTGTTGATCAGTCAAGTTTGAGCATACTTTTCGATGTCTTAGAGATAAGATCCACCGTTCAGTTTTTGGGATGTTGTTTAGTGACATGCATAGGTTAATATGTCAAAAGTTGGGATGAATGCAACGGTGGGATTTAGAGTTATAGAGGCTCAAAGTGGACTTGTTGTACAATTAGAAAATATACTCAGATTTTGGCTAAGTATAGAAAATTTCAAGTGTTGTAACCAACTTTGGAAATTTTTGTAGAAGTGATGGTTGAACAGTTTTAGGAAATTCTTTCTCCTAGGAGTAGATGAGATATCATAGATGATCTAGGAAATTATTTCAGAATTTTTATAAAATTATTCAAATTTTATATTTGAAGCCGAAGTTGAACCTTAACGATCTTCCCGAAAATAGGAAAATGGGTAAATTGCTCGTTTGTAACCAAACTCATCTTTAGGAGTTAGAATATGACCTTTTAGTCTCAAATAAGAGTTTAGGCATGAATTATGGAATTTTTGGAAGTTTCGGGACCAAGGGTAAAATAGTCATTTTACCATAAATTGGTATTGTATTAAATTCTGTTCTAATAGGATCTACTACCTTAGAAGTCTTAGACTTCTAATTACCTAGAAAGTGTGCTGACACACTTACCTCCTTTGACAGGCAACCAAGTTATACAATTACAAATTGAGTTGTGTTTAAGAGAGTCGAGATCTGATTCATGTAAGTCCACGGACTTACTTAGCTGGCTTCTTGTATGAGTGTAATGTGTATGAGTGGTGTTTGTTAGTTATATTAAATAACGAAACCGGATTAGGCCGGCTTTATTATTTACATAATTGACCCAAGTGTATGATAACGGGTCGTGACATCATCTGCTTAGCTCTTGCGAGAGTCTAAGAGGTTCCCTGGACCAGCCCAGTCAGGTAGACGGTCAGATGCATTAGTACCATTCCGCGTTGGTAAACGGGGACAGGGGCGAGGTTTGGGAATCCCTCGTGTCACAAAATAAGTATCATTAGTAATGACATATCACCTAATTAAAGATAATAAAATGATTGATTGTTGCATGTTGATTGTGTATGTTGTGTGTTTGTGCTTTTACCTTTATACTTATTCATAGAATGTTAGCTAACGGTTTTATACCGCTTGTAGATGCCTTGCAGGTTAAGACAGTTGTAGAGAGATCCAAAGGAAATAGTCAGCCGGGTCCACGTACTCATTTAGTTGGGGACGGGGATGTCTTATGTTCTTCATATGCGTCGTTTTAGTATCTTTTCTTGTAAGGTTGATACATATTCTCCATGTATATATTGGTTACAGTTTTCAAATGTTTTAAACACTTTTGTGCCTTGTTGTAAGATCCAAGTAAAATTGTTGTCAAACTATGGTCGGGACCCATTGTGAGGTCCTAACCAGTAGCTCCACGAGTTCTCAAAATTTGGGGTATTACATGTATTACCCGCACTTTGTGCGGGTTAGTTTTAATAAATATTTAATACTTAGAATTTATTTGTATATTTGTAAAATAAAAATCCGGAGAATGAAATTATAATTATTATTATGATTTTTAATTCTCTTTTAAGTATTTATCTCTTATAATTAATTATATTTTTAAATTGATTTGTTAAGATATGCTTGTTGTTAAAAAAAATCCGTAAAAGTTTAAAAACTATTTTTATAAAAATATTAATTTAAATATTTAGAAAAATTTAGAAATCAATTTCCAATTTATAATAACATTTAGAAATCACTTATTAAAATATTTTTTTTTAGGTTTCGAGAAACATGGCGTTGACACGTGGCAATAGAGGCTTCTGCTTTAATAGATATAAGATTTACACTTACAAAGAAGACATTAATAGTCACGATGGGTCGGCTATATTTTCTTTAGGTCAAAAATGGGGCAAAGTGGACGCCATTATTCACAATGGAGCGATTATATATTTAATACGTCAAAGATGGCGCAAAGCGGGCATCATTAATCACGATGAGTTGTCTATATATTCATTATGTCAAACATGGGGCAAAATGACGTCATTAGTCACAATATGTCAGCTATATAAATCAATATGCCAAAGATGTGGCTACACTTTTCTATAGGAATTCATGACACTCAGGATATGGCCGGTCAATATAAATATGATCAGCCTAAGAAAGTTGGGTTGATAATTATATAACTCATATCACTATGAGAATTTCTTGTCATTATATGGTGAATTGTTTTTATGTTTCATATGTTGTCTTCGCATGATAAATTATATATGTGATTATGTGTTGTTTGAGATCCATCGGTGATAGTCTAAGGATCGTTAGCTAACGGTTTATACCGAACTCTTTTTAGGTTATCTTGATGATAAGAACAGTAGGATGTCAGTTAGAGTTGATGGTTAGTTGAGGCAGTGTGTACATATCAGTGGTAAGTTGGGGTTATTTTTGTTTGTTAAACCGCATGTAAGCGGAGGTATACACTCGCATTAAAGTGGCATTGTAAGTTTGTTGATGACGCGGGTTAAAGACGGCTAGTGCAAAGTTATGTTTTTGTTATCTAGTTGCATGCAGTGAGTGATTTTTGTAATTTTTGGTAACTCAACAAGTGGAATGTTTTAATAAATTTGTTGTGCTTTTTGTTGCAAGGTTATATAGGTAAATTTGTTATCATGCTAATTGATGAGACTCACTATCTGGCCCCCAATAAGATATTGGGTTATTAAAAAAAACTCGGTTGTTACATAAATCATGTGAGAAGAGTAGATTTTGTACCTTAAAATTGGCTTGTAAAAGCTATTAATTTGAAGATTCAAACAATTAAAATCAAGGGGTAAGGCGTTTTAAGATATTTTGGGCTCCTTGTGGGATGTCGTCGTGTCGAGATGAAATTTTCCCTTCTAGCTGGATCTTTGTTTTTTTTAACTACGTCCTGATTAGCTTATCATGAATGTTTTTAGAGAAGTTAATAATGGTGTCACGTGTTTGACCCATTTGGAACACTCGACTCCCATTTCTATGACGGTCGTGAACTTCATGTCCTCGTTTGTAAGGATTTATTAAGTAGAGCTAGTCAATTAACTTAACTGCTTCGTTTATAAACATATCCTTATCACGCAAATCACACTTAAATATTATGTATTGGTTTATTTTTGAATCCTTTTGTTTAAAGTGATGATCCGTGGCAAACTCGATATCTAAGTCACCGATCGATCCGGTTGGTACCGACTACCAACTCGTAATCAACAAGAGCAGAAGGCCATCGTTTTTCGGTGAAGTCATTATCACGAGGTGCCCTCCGCTTTAGGGACCAAGTGACCCAAACCTTCGCCCAAGTAAAGCAGTTCAATCTCTCTACTTGGAGAGGGTCAACCAATGATTGCCTACGCAACCCCGACAAGGGTATATGAGAGTATGAGACCCAATTCGATCGATTTAATAACCGACACGGATATTAGGGTATTTGTCAACTAAGTTACAAACTCATTTGTCATTTCGTGCATCTTCATGTTTTATTTTTAATTATTGTTTAGTTTTAGGGATTGGTTCAAGTAATATGCGTTTTTGTGGTAAGGCCTTACGGTATACTATGGGTCGTTGATTCACTAGGTCTAATGGCTCACAATCATCCACGTTATAATGAATTAGTAGAGGTGCGGTGACATTTTTGCAAATTTTAGAAGGTACAAGGACAATCTTTTCATTTCGAAAATCTATTTATAAAGAAGGGGATGCGGTGACATTTTTGTAGTTTTCATGAGAACATTATAATGGTTATTATCCCCGTTCATAGTTTTATTTTCAATTCGTTCAAAATTATACATTATCAGTTATAATATTTGTTATAGTTTGTTCCCACATTATTTTGTTAAGCACTTGTTTGCTTGAACTAATAAAACACAATATTTGAACTACAATACACAATGTTCAAACTAATGATACCCAAAATTTGAACTTATATTATAAAGTTCATGTTTTTAGAGTTACGGTTATTAGAATCAAGTGTTTCAATTAGTTCAAATATTTTATATTATTAGTTCATGCATAATATTGAACTTATGAATAAAATTTATAAAAATATATGAACTATTAGTACAATAAAATATGAACTAACTAAACAAATAACTTTAACGAAGTCTTAAAAAAAATTTAAACGAAAAAGTGTCAGCTAGAAAAAT
>BSUD01000001.1:168440398-168460566 GCA_033239045.1 Fagopyrum esculentum
TAAATGAAAAAGTGCCTGCTAGAAAAAAAAAAAAGAGAAAGGAAAAAAAGTAGATAAAAATTTCAAAAATTTTATATTATTAATTCAAAATGTTTGAACAAAAATTATAAAAATTTAGACGAAAAAATGTTAAAAAATTAGAACTATTAGAATAAATAATTTAAACTAATTGAACAAAAATCTGAATCATTAGATAAACAATTTAACTAGAAGAAAGGAAGAGAAAATAACTAGAATAAAAAATTCAAATTTTTTATACAATTAATTAAAAAAAAAATTGAACGAAAATGTATAAAATTTTGAATGAAAGAGTGTTAAAAAAAATAAGAATTATTAGGACAAACAGTTTGAACTATTTGAACAAATATACGAACATTAGAAGAGACTATTTGAGCTACGGAACAAATAAAAAAAATCTATATACACCTTATAAAAATTACAAAATTGTTGCCGCATCGTAACCTTTTAAAATAGCGTTTTAAAAGGGCAAAATTGTCGTATGAACTCCGCGCTGCCCATAATTAAATAAATGACGTAGACTAATCAGAATGGTTGGATCTAAGAGATCAACGGTGCACAATACTCCGTAACGCCGTACCAGAAATAACTCTCCATACATTAACCAATTCCTTATTTTAATGGAAGAAAAATAGGGTATATTATGGGTGTTTTATAGAAGAAGAGTAACTTGGTTGAAATAGAGTAAATTATAGGTGCTTTTATGAAATTTCCTGAAAAAGAAACCGATCTACTACTCCCTAGTCTATATATATATATATATATATATATATATATATATATATATATATATATATATATATGTAACACACCAATTTTAGGCACGTTTACGATATTTATTTTCCTGGTTTATCAATATTTTAATAGCATAAATATTTTTTTTACGAGTATAATTATATATTTGACGTATACACATATGTTCCTTATTTTATTTCCCCGGAAATTATTTCTAATTTAGAAGTTTCGTTCCGGTTCGTTTTGATCGAGTCCTTTTTTTTTAATTCCCACTTCTTTATTTTTTTTATATATATTATTTATTCTTATTATTTTGTTGTTATCCTTTCCCGACCAATCTAAGGAGCAACCGTCTCCTCCTTCATCCTGCTGCAACCACTGCTCCTACCCATCTGCAGTGATCTAGCGTGCAGGCGCTCTGCACCAGTGAACTAGGCCGACCCTTCGACCCCTCTCGTGACCTGGTAGCCCATGCCCTCCTTTTGTCCCTTCTATTTTCACGTTGTATCAACACAGAACCTCAATCTTAACCCTTGAGCCTGCCCTGTTTCTTCTTCAGCTCCTCGACCCCGGCTACTCCTCAGTCTTCACATGATACGGACCATCCCGCTCTCTTCTCGAGCCTCGCCGGACTCGTTGTCGCCGGGGACTACCGTGCACTCCCTTGTTTCTTCTCTCAATCTCGAACTCCCCTCTATTTCCTCCATCTCTACAAAATAACAGCTTCACCTCTTCTGCTCCGTTCTTCCGTCGACAACCACCGGAGACCTGGAGTGCCGCCTCGCCACGCTTCCAGGAAACCAGTGAGCCGCCTTCGCCAGAGAACCAGGGTTGCCTCCCTCTATTGCCGCTGCCGGAAGAGCACCCCTGCTGCCTTTAATCCGCCACTCCTCTCCACTTTTCTTCCTCTGTCTCCCCAGGAACGGAGAAGGTCTGGCCGCCAGGGATCTATCAACCTCCGGAACCGCCGCCTCCATGTTGTGCCGCCAGGAACAACACCGGAGAGGAGCCTGCTTGGAGCCCGCCTGCGCCGCTGCCCTCTGAGCCCCTTCTCCGTCTACCGTGTAAGAGGTTGATGAAACCCTATTCTTTTGTTGCTTAAATCGGGCCCCTCAAATTATGCGTAATTACAAATTGTAGCCAGTATTTTGTATTTGCAAATTTGACCCTAATTTCTGAAAGTTGCAAATATGCCCTCTACTGTTATAATTACAAAAAGGGACCAAAATTTCAATTATGGAAAATAACCCAAGCTTTATGATATTGTCATATTGCCCAGAAAATGTGTTACAAGTTTTAACCTTGGATTTCATATACGAGTTTGATCTTATATTTATATATATATATATATTACCTTTTGTGTCCTTGTTGGTTTATTTACGGGATTTGGCCCAAATATTTAATCACGTATTATGACCCATATTTTGGAATGGTATTATTTGCCCCGCAAAATGCGTTAGCATGTTTTTAATCTTGGATTTTAGTTACAAGGATATTCTTATAATTGTTTATATTGTATGCATTCCCCGGAAAGTGTTTTTAGGATTTTAAACTCGGATTTGAATTACGGGGGGTATTCTTATAGTTTATGTATACTATGTAGTATGTCCAAATTTAGCGTTATGCTAAATTTGTATAGTTTTGGTGTTAGGTGCGGAAGCGCCCCGATAAAGGTCCAACGAGTCCAAGTCGACATCCGTTGAACGACTTTCGTCTTTTGACGTCACGTGAGTACCCTCTCCCTCGAGATTGCGATCTTACTCGATTTAGTTATGTTTAGTATTAGCATCATGCTAGGTTGGATCTAGCATAACTTAGAGTGAATACCAAGTAGTGTGTATGGATCTTAGGCGAGTGTGAGGAGCATGTTAGACCTCATAGGTTTTTACGTTGTTCTTGGATGTTGAGTATGATCTTATGAGAGGTAGTATGCTGTTATAAGTTCTAGTATGTGTTTGAGAGAGTGGACTATTGGTAGATCTCCTCACGCGTTGAGTGAGAGGTGAGTGTAGGAGTTCTAGGATGCGGTCCTAGAATTGAGAGTCAAATGGTCTTGCGTAGATCATTTGTATAGAAGTCTAAGACTTCTTGTGTGAATGGGTTGTTGACATGTATCCTCTTGTGAGCAGGTTGTGGGCTTCTTCCCAAGGGAAGCGAGAGTGTAGTGAGTTGAGTGTGGAGACGAGGTAAGTCTCCGGACTTACTTAGCTCGTATTATCTGTATTAGTTTCGATGCGTGTTTGGTGGTGTGTGTTTATTGTTTATGTGTGTGTTTATTGTTTATGTTAAAACATCTAAACCGGTAATAGGACCACCGACTTTATATGTGTATATTTGGCCCAAGTGTATGATAACGGGCGGTGACCGCTTGTCCAGTCCAAAATGGGGATGACTGGGAGGTGCCTTGCGACCAGTCTAACGGGTGATGCTGATCCGCATCAAGTACAAACCCGTATGGTGAAAGGGGACAAGGGTGAGATTGTTAAGATTCTCGTGTCACAAAAGAAGTTGAATTAGAATGGGATATGACCTATTAATAAAAAGATAATAAACCGGCTTGTGTGTTTTTAAGCATGTTATGTGTTTATGATGCCTTATGTGTGTGTGTGCCAATACCATGATTCTAATGCCTTGAATGCTAGCTAACGGTTTTATACCGATATTGTTGTAGTTGTCTTGCAGGTTAGGAACGCGATCGAGAGATTCGGAAGAGTGGGCAGCCGGGATCCGTACATTTTAGGATTCGGTTTTGGGTGGAGTCGAGTTTGAGTATTGTATTAGTTGTATGTTGTATGGCGTTTAGTTTTTATGGTTGTATTTTCGGCTGAGTCCTTTGTTGTATTCTTTCATGTTTGTCTTTTCATTGCATAAAAATGTATTTCGGTTTTGGCCTTTATTTGTGCCTTGTTGCAAGATCCAGTGAAATTGTTGTCAAGCTAAGGGTCGGGACCCATTGTGAAGTCCCAACCCATAGCGTCCCGAGTCCCGCGGATTCGGGGTATTACAATATATTACTAAAACAGCACCCATTTTGTCCACGTGTCAATCTTTAAGGCCGTCCACGTCAGCATTTTTCAATTTATTTACAGATCTGCCACATATATTTACAGATTTGCCATTAATCATTTTATAAGAAATTTTTTTATTAGAATTTATAAACAGTCATCATGCCACGTCAATTATATTAAAATTAAAAATTAAAAAAAATTAAATATACTTATCTACCAATTAGGGTTAATTAGGTAAGTAGGCTTTTTTTTAATTGTATACTAACTAGGCCTTTTCTAGTTTTCTATTTAGTAAATATATCCCATAATTTTTTTACCCCCCTTCTATTAAAAAAAAAGAAGAATATTTGATGTTTGCTATGTAAACTCCATCCAACCAAACACTTCCTTTTTTATAAAATATTCAAGCATCTCAATCGTATAGGAAATATATTAATTTATAATCTAACTTCTAATACAAAAAAAAAGTATAAATATTTCATGGCTACTATTACTTACGTACTAATCTAGTTCTTTTGCCACTTAAATTTAATACCTTCGAGTCCTTTACCGCCATGAACGCCTTCTTTGTCGGCAGTCCATTGACACATCGTCCCACAATGGAGTTGATCATAAACCTGTTTATAAGTATCAAGCACAACGTGTCCTTTGATACTCGTACACCCACAGAAGAAAAGGGTATTTCAAAGATAATTGGGACGAAACTTGAAGTGGTAATCTTCTCCGTTCTTCAACACATGAACTCCCAAGTCGTCGTCGCCGGATTTGTCGTAGCCGGATTTGCAGTGGAATGTTAAATCGACGCCGTCTCCGATTTTGTTGGTGATTATAACCCGGGTTTTCGGACCGTTGTATGATGATTCGATTTTGTTGGTGATTAAAACTTTCGGTATGTGAACTTCCGGTATGTAGAAATTCTAGTATGTAGAAATTATGGTATGTTGAAATTCTGGTACGTAGAAATGTCTGGTATGTTCATAAATTCGGTATGTGAATTGCGGTATGTGAATTACAGTACGTAAATTCCGGTATGTAAAATGTCCGATATGTAAAATCTTCTTAGAAACTATATTTGATTATGGTATGTGAAAAAATACAATTCTGGTATGTGAAAAAATTTGATTATGGTATGTGAAAAATACAATTCTGGTATGTGAAAAAAATACAATTCTGGTATGTGAAAAAAATACAATTATGATATGTGAAAAAATACAATTCTGGTATGTGAAAAATACAATTCTGGTATGTGAAAAAATACAATTCTGGTATGTGAAAAAAATACAATTCTGGTATGTGAAAAAATACAATTCTGGTATGTGAAAAAATACAATTCTGGTATGTGAAAAATAAAATTGTGGTATGTAAAAAAATTCTGGTATGTGAAAAAATTTTGGTATGTAAAAAAATTCTGGTATGAACAAATTTCTGGTATGAAAAAAATTCTGGTATGAATATGAAATTCTGGTATCAAATTCATACCAAAAAAATAAAAATAAATAAATAAATAAATAAAAGACAAAAAAAGAAAGGAAAATTAAAATTAAAATAGAAGTCACGTAACATTTGAAAGATTTTCATGTATTTTTCTTTTTTTTAAATAGAAGAGTTAATTATTTTTACCTACCATTAAATGAAAGTGTTAAAAAATTATGAGGTACATTTACTAAATCATATTCTCAAAAAGGCCTAGTAGATCAAATTCTCCCGATTTAAAACTAAATAAAATTTTTCTCCACTAACTTTATATAAGTAAAATTGATAATATATTGAGTAAATATAATACTCGAACAATAATCTTTGTAATAAATTTTTAATTATATTCTTTTATTTATTAAAAAATATAATTAATTCTCAAATATTAGTTATATTAATTAATAAAAAATAATTATTTTTATAAATTAATATCAATACCTAATTCATTGAAATTGAAAATTTAATATTTTTTTGTTTAGACAAGTTGGGCACTCAACTAACTTCCTACTACGCTACAGTTCTACTCGGATCTTCAAATCCATAGAGTCGAGTGACAACGCAGCCATCAGCGTTTTGCCTTTGTCGTCTCATCTCTCCACCTCAAAGGGAACGAAGAGAGACAACCGAAATCACTTGGATTCAATTCATCCAAGAACTGTATTTCTTCAGAATCGTGAACTAACTGCAGGATCATTTCAAGTTATTTCGATTTTGGTCCGCATCAATGGCGCCGGTTTCAGCCCTCGCCAAGTATAAGCTCGTTTTCTTAGGAGATCAATCCGTCGGTAAAACAAGCATTATTACTCGATTCATGTACGACAAATTCGATAACACATACCAGGTACACTCGAGTTTGGGTTATGTATGAGATCATGGTCTGAAATCTGAATAGTCTGATGTGGTTTTGATTGTCGTGACTGTTGTTATGCGGATCGGTAGGCGAATTTTGTTCTCACGTGTTGGATCTAGTTGAACGAGGGAGTTTGTCATTTCTAGGGTTTTAGGGAATGATTTGGTGGGAAATAGTGTTTTTGTGTGTGATTTTGCTGCTGATCTTTTTGCGTAGCCGTTTCGGATGTCTCTGTTGTAATGTGTGTAGGATTAGGTTTGAACAGTTCTCCAAATTGCTGAATTGATTTGTGCTGAGGTAGAAGTTAGTTTGCATACTGGTTCTGAATGCTTGTGCTCTCCAAATCAATTTTGTCTTCTGTTAAAAATTTTAATAGGAAGCATTTATGAAACTAGAATATTGTGTCATGCTGCTGCTTCTGGTGTGTTATGTGATTAAATTAGATTTGTATTAACAAAATTTACTTGTTTAAATTTTTACAAACTAGCTGCAGCTGGGGAGGTGTTTGATTATAAATTTATAATAAAAAAATCAAATTAGTGAGATCACATTAGAAGCTAGTCCTTTCCCATATGAGGTGAACCTTTCTTGATAAAAAAAAACTGTTCACTTGAGATCTGTTTGTACCAAAAATATTCTTGACATTAATTCTGGTGGTTCACTTGATCTGAAAACTGTAGAATAGGTGCACTAAAAAACCAGCACATTGCACACATCTCAATGGCATAAAGAAATTTGTTTTCCCTGTTTAGGTAGTTTATAGTTTTTTACATCTCAATAAGAATTGATATAAAAACTTGAGTTGAAAAACTTCTTATTTCCTATGATTTTAGCAACTGGCGTAAAGGGTTTTGTTGTTTTCATAAATTGCCGGCATGTTTTAGTCAAAATTTCGATAAAAGTTTTGAATCAGACTGATTATTGATTGAAAATCTCTTTTATGGTTGTCATGTTCTCCTTCGAGTTTTCTTTCACTACGTAATTTTGTAAATATGTGTGTCTTGTCTACTGTATTTCCCTTCCCTTGAAGTTTAACATTTTCCGGTGCTTAGACTAACCATACAATTGTATGTTACAATTCTCAGGCTACAATTGGAATTGATTTTCTATCAAAGACGATGTATCTTGAAGATCGGACTGTACGTTTGCAGTTATGGTAAAATTCAGTACCTATTTTCTTGTTCATCTTATGTTAGGCTTATTTCATGATGAGATATTTTGTTGTCCTGGGCGTGGAATTTTGTTCTTGTTCTTCTTTCTTTTTGTTTTCCAGTGGGGCAGGGGATAGAAAGAGATGAGAAATGTGTGCTTGGTGGGGTCGTAGGGATTGAAGGAGAGATAATCGTGATGTGTGAGAAGATGATTAAGGGTGCTGATAAATCTTTGATGTAGTTCATTTTAATTGGAGATGCTGCATTAATGTGAAAACCTGTTGTATTTACTTCATGTAAATGGAGAGTCTCCTGATATACTCATAGACATTATCCATTTGTTCCTAAATAATGCTGATAATCATGGTATAATATAATTTGATCTGACATATTTGAATGGTTTATGTTATGTGCAGGGATACAGCTGGGCAAGAAAGATTTAGGAGTCTTATACCCAGTTACATAAGGGATTCATCTGTTGCAGTCATTGTATATGATGTTGCAAGTGAGGAGATTCTTCATAATTGAGTATCTTCATGCAGCCTCATAAAAAGGAATTAAAATATTAACAAAAAGTTTCATGAAGTATATTTTGGTCATGGGTGGTAATTGGTAGCACTAATCTTGCTTTCTTTTGTCAGGTCGGCAATCTTTTCTCAATACACAAAAATGGATTGAGGAGGTTCGAACTGAGAGAGGGAGTGATGTTATCATTGTCCTTGTTGGAAATAAAACTGACCTTGTGGATAAAAGGTATTACTGTAAAAATGCATCTTCGAGTCAGTACTAAGTTTCATTGGCTGACAATTGTTTATAGTATGATTGGGCTTTATTTATATCTGAATGTCCCATGGGGAGTTAAAGTTGCTTCCAGCTTTTCTTTTGGTGTTTGATTTCTTGGATATTTTCAATACCCCTTCTGAATCACTCAAAAAAAGAAATGAACTAGTATTTTATATTGCATTATACCATTGTGTACTTGTCAAGTAAACCAAGTGTTGCCTTTTCACTGGAATCGATTGCTTTTCTAAACCAGGGTTTCTTAATAGCTACAATTTCATGGCCTTGAGATACTGCTACACCATCCCTTTAAATATAAAATAGCAATGATACCAGGGCACAAGAGCCTAGTGGCATTTCTGTTCCGATGTGTCTGATAGAGAGGTGTATTAGTACTCTGTGCCGTCAAATGGTCAGCTGCATGACTTTTTAATTTAAGTGCTGTTATAAAGAAATATGCACCTTCTAGTTATAATTGTTCTGACACATCAATTATGTTGGTCTTGCTCACGCTATAAATGTTGGTGGTTTGCATATTTTCAGAAATTGAATTCATCTAGAATTATTGCCTGTGTTCATCAGTTTTTTTTCTCATTCATGTCAAAATCTCAACTTCATTCTCTGAATTTTATGGACATCACAACTTATATTTTGTGATGTACTAAATTTGAGCATTGAATTTGTAGACAAGTATCCATTGAAGAAGGAGAAGCCAAAGCACGTGATCTCAATGTCATGTTCATTGAAACCAGTGCAAAGGCTGGATTTAACATTAAGGTAATTCATAATTTGGACACTCAAGCTTTAGTTAGATACATATAGGATTATAGAAAATATATAACAGATCAATTCTTAGAACATTTACAGTTTACTTTGACAGTAGCATGGGAAAACTGAAAAAATTGTATACCTTCATATCATGTTCTAGTGTTTAACCTTGTTGGAATCTATGAAACAGCGGATTCATTTTCCCCATTGATGGAAGTATTGCTGTTTTTCAATTATTTTAATGTGTGTTTATTAAAACATGTTAAGGATTTATAGAAAAATTCCACCGTCCTTTATCTTTTTCGTTACCCTTAACCTTTCGTTTTGTGCATAGCCACTCTTCCGAAAGATTGCTGCTGCATTACCTGGAATGGAAACACTTTCATCAACGAAGCAAGAGGACATGGTCGACGTAAACCTGAAGCCTGATCCAAACTCATCACAGTCACAGCCTCAATCAGGCGGATGCGCTTGCTAAACAACATTGTTAGTCGTAAAGTGTCTTCTTCCGCTTCTTTTCCTGTACCCTTCTTTTTGTTTTTGTATTTCTTTGAATCGAGAAGACCTGTCTGCTCTTATATTTTTCTTTCTCAGGGACCATAGCCATTATTTTAAAGATCTAGAAATGATTGTCATCTTCATTTTTGTTGGTAGTAAATGGCATTATGTGTGATGGTGTAAGCTGCCTTGTTGGCTCTACTTGAGCTCGGGTCCGGCTCAAATGACGGGCCTGCTCTAGGGATGAAAATGAGTGTGAACCACTTTCACCACTCGCCGCCTACTTATAAGTTATATATATCAATGAAACAGGACGGGTGGGTGATGGGCTGTGGTGGTGGCTAGGCCTCCAACCGCACCGCCCGCCCCCCTCAAGCGTTTACCATTCGGAATTTCCCGAAAATTACTTTTCCTTTTACATCTCAAAGTACATATGTATATATATACACACACTATGCAGGATCATACAAAAAAATGTACAGAACCGTTGAAACCTGTGTAGAATCGAGATTTGTAACTTGGATTGTTACATGAGCCGGGCTATTTAGTGTTGAGTTTGTTCACTTTTACACGAGTTACCTTTGAACTCGGTTAACAGTTAGGGGTGGTTCAGCTTGTTCATAAACAAGCTAATATAAACACGAGCTTGCCAAAGATCGGTTCAAGTAGTGGCCCTAAAGATTACAAGATAAGTCGATCTTCACTATGATTCTTACATGAGTTTATCTTCTTGGACTCGGTTTGAGTTCATTCACTTTCTAATCGGTTGAATACGAGCATATGTTTTAGCTTAGTTCAAACTAAACTCAGTAATAAATGAAATGAGCTTGAGCACGTCAAAGTTTGACTCATTCGACTCGAATAATAACATTGTAAATTTATAACTAATTATCCAAATCACATCAACATCATACTTCATATAAGATGCTATATAAGGACGAAATGAAATTACCATGTAGTTATTATATACTTGCATATAAGTTTCCACAATTCTCATTAAGTTAAAGTTACTCTCCAACAAAGTCAATTATTATTACTTTCAAGTCTTGGATGCATGGACCCTAACTTTCAACCGTACATGATGGCCGAATATCGCTTGCACCGTTGTGCTCTAAATTCAATTAAGGGTTACGGGGAAATTTTCACTTTTTTCTTTGAGAAGTTATTTTTTTTTATCTTTGGTATTATTTGGGACATTTGGAAGCTACAATTCATAAAGTCAAAGTTGAAAGAATTGATACCAACATCGATTATGCCTTAGATATGGAATAATATAAAAAGACAAAATGACAAGAAAACTTGCTATTCCGTTTCTTAAAGGCTAAAAAACACGGTTTAGGGATATTCGTTTTCGAGAAAGTTACAAAATAGTTATTCCGATAATATATTGGATTTTCTAGTCCAATTTTGTAACGTTTGGAGACTGAAAGTTATAACCATGTTTCAACAAATAATTTAGATAAACTTTATATATAGTATTATATATATATATATATATATATATATATATATATATATATATATATATATATATATATTTATATATAATATTTGTACGTAAGGAAGAATGTTTAACGGCATATTCACGAGGTGGCGTGTTTAGTATATTAAATTTGTGGTTGTGTTTATTGGCGGGGTTTTTAAAAGAGTTGTGGTTGTGGTTTTGAATGAGAGGATATTATAAAATAAATCCCTATCACGGGAGATGAAATTCTCCAAAACAACAACCACAATCTCATACTAATACACTTTTTGTATGAGATTAAAATCAAATCTATAAACACAACAATAACAAATGTAATATTAAACACACCCTTAGGTGAGTTGAAAAGTTGTAGTGATTATTTACATTTAATCTCCTTTTTTTATTTTAATTTACAAATGAGACAAGTCGAGAGAAGAAAGAAAAGCGACTCATGGTAGTAATATATGTGCCGTCAAACGTAAATTCCCATGTCAAGACAATATATGAAACATATAAACATGATCGTGTTTTTTTGTTGCAAGATCCTATATATGATTTTGTTGTCATGTTAACCGACCACTGTGTGGTCCCTAACTTAGTGACATTTTGGGTTATTAAAAACCCGGTTGTTACATAAATGCCGCGAGAATAGCGCATTTTGTACGTTAAAATTTTATTGTAAAAGTTATTAAATTACAAATTCAAACAACTACAATCGAGGGTAAGGTGTTTTAAGGTATTTGGAGCTCCTTGTGGGATGTCGAGCTGATCATTTCACCTTCTAGTTGGATCTTTGTTTTTTTAACGAAGTCCGGATTAGTGAATTAGGAATGTTTTTAGAGAAGTTAATAGTGTTGTCACCCGTTTGACCCATTTGGAACACTCGACTCCCATTTTTCTGACGACATTGAACTTCATGCCCTCGTTCGTAAGGATGTATTAGGTTAGATTACCTCAAGAGTTAGTCAATTAACTTAGTCGCTTCATTTATTAAAAAAATAGTCATATTACGCAAATCACCCTTAAGTATTACTTTTTTAAAATTCTTTTGTTTAAAGTGAAGATGAATGAAGAACTTAATATTCAAGCCACTGATAGATCCGGTTAGTACCGATTACCAATCCGTAATCGATAAGATCGGGAGGTCATCGTTGCATGGTGAAGTCAATTTGACACAGTGCCTTCCGCTTGAGGAACCACGTGACCCGAACCTTCACCCAAATCACACGGTTCACCTCTTTACTTGAAGAGGGCGAGCCGATGAATGTCACCGCAAACCCCACAAGGATATTTGAATTTGAGACACATTTGGATCACCTAAATAACCCAACACGGATATTACAATATTTGTTAACTAAGTTACAAAGTCACTTGTCATTTCGTGATCTTCTGGTTTTTAATTTTTAACCATCGTTTAGGTTTAATGGAAGAAAAGCAGGGTATATTATGGATGTTTTATAGAAGAATAGTAACTTTGTTGAAACAGAGTAAATTATAGGTGCTTTTTATGAAATTTCCTGAAAAAGAAACCGATCTACTACTTCGTCGACTGACAACGCAGCCATCAGCGTTTTACCTTTGTCGTCTCATCTCCCCCCTCAAAGAGAACGAAGAGAGACAACCAAAATCACTTGGATTCAATACATCCAAGAACTGTATTTCTTCAGAATCGTGAACTAACTGCAAGATCATTCCAAGTTATTTCGATTTTGGTCCGCATCAATGGCGCCGGTTTCAGCCCTCGCCAAGTATAAGCTCGTTTTTTTAGGAGATCAATCCGTCGGTAAAACAAGCATTATTACTCGATTCATGTACGACAAATTCGATAACACATACCAGGTATACTCGAGTTTGGGTTATGTATGAGATCATGGTCTGAAATCTGAATCGTCTGATGTGGTTTTGATTGTCGTGACTGTTGTTATGCGGATCGGTAGGCGAATTTTGTTCTCACGTGTTGGATCTAGTTGAACGAGGGAGTTTGTCATTTCTAGGGTTTTAGGGTATGTTTTGGTGGGATATAGTGTTTTTGTGTGTGATTTTGCTGCTGATCTTTTTGCGTAGTCGTTTCGGATGCCTCTGTTGTAATGTGTGTAGGATTAGGTTTGAACAGTTCTCCAAATTGCTGAATTGATTTGTGCCGAGGTAGAAGTTAGTTTGCATACTGGTTCTGAATGCTTGTGCTTTCCAAATCAATTTTTTCTTCTGTTAAAAATTTTAATAGGAAGCATTTATGAAACTAGAATATTGTGTCATGCTGCTGCTTCTGGTGTGTTATGTGATTAAATTAGATTTGTATTAACAAAATTTACTTGTTTGGTTTTGTTGATCGGGAAACTGCTTAATTTTTACAAACTAGCTGCAGCTGGGGAGGTTTTTGATTATAAATTTCTAATAAAAAAAATCAAATTAGTGAGATTACATCAGAAGCTAGTCCTTTCCCATATGAGGTGAATCTTTCTTGATAAAAAAACTGTTCGCTTGAGACCTGTTTGTACCAAAAATATTCTTGAGATTAATTCTGGTGGTTCACTGGATCTGAAAACTTTAGAATAGGTGTACTAAAAAACTAGCACATTGCACACATCTCAATGGCATAAAGAAATTGGTTTCCCTGTTTTTAGGTAGTTTATAGCTTTTTACACCTCAATAAGAATTGACATAAAAACTTGAGTTGAAAAACTTCTTCTTTCCTATGGTTTTAGCAACTGGCGTAAGGGTTTTGTTTGTTTTCATAAGTTGTTTGCATGTTTTAGTCAAAATTTCGATAAAAGTTTTGAATCAGACTGATTACTGATTGAAAATCTCTTTTATGGTTGTCATGTTCTCCTTCGAATTTTCTTTCACTACGTAATTTTGTAAATATGTGTGTCTTATCTACTGTATTTCCCTTCCCTTGAAGTTTAACATTTTCCGGTGCTTAGACTAACCATACAGTTGTATGTTGCAATTGTCAGGCTACAATTGGAATTGATTTTCTATCAAAGACGATGTATCTTGAAGATCGGACTGTACGTTTGCAGTTATGGTAAAATTCAGTACCTATTTTCTTGTTCATCTTATGTTAGGCTTATTTCATGATGAGATATTTTGTTGTCCTGGGCGTGGAATTTTGTTCTTGTTCTTCTTTCTTTTTGTTTTCCAGTGGGGCAGGGGATAGAAAGAGAAGAGAAATGTGTGCTTGCTAGGGTCGTAGGTATTGAAGGAGAGATAATCGTGATGTGTGAGAAGATGATTAAGGGTGCTGATAAATCTTTGATGTAGTTCGTTTTAATTGGAGATGCTGTATAAATGTGAAAACCTGCTGTATTTACTTGATGTAAATTGAGAGTCTCCTGTATATACTCATAGACATTATCAATTTGTTCCTAAATAATGCTGATAATCATGGTATATTATATTTTGATCTGACATCTTTGAATGGTTTATGTTATATGCAGGGATACAGCTGGGCAAGAAAGATTTAGGAGTCTTATACCCAGTTACATAAGGGATTCATCTGTTGCGGTCATTGTATATGATGTTGCAAGTAAGGAAATTCTTCATAATCGAGTATCTTCATGCAGCCTCACAAAAAGGAAAAAAAGATAAACAAAAAGTTTCATGAAGTATATTTTGGTTATGGGTGGTAACTGGTAGCACTAATCTTGCTTTCTTTTGTCAGGTCGGCAATCTTTTCTCAATACACAAAAATGGATTGAGGAAGTTCGAACTGAGAGAGGGAGTGATGTTATCATTGTTCTTGTTGGAAATAAAACTGACCTTGTTGATAAAAGGTATTACTGTAAAAATGCATCTTCGAGTTAGTGCTAAGTTCCATTGGCTGATAATTTTTTATACTTTATAGTATGATTGGGCTTTATTGTATATCCGAATGTCCCATGGGGAGTTAAAGTTGCTTCCAGCTTTTCTTTTGGTGTTTGATTTCTTGGATATCTTCAATACCCCTTCTGAATCACTCAAAAAAAGAAATGAACTAGTATTTTATATTGCATTATACCATTGTGTACTTGTCAAGTAAACCAAGTGTTGCCTTTTCACTGGAATCGGTTGCTTTTCTAAACCAGGGTTTCTTAATAGCTACAATTTCATGGCCTTGAGATACTGCTACACCATCCCTTTAAATATAAAATAGCAATGATACCAGGGCACAAGAGCCTAGTGGCATTTCTGTTCCGATGTCTCTGATAGAGAGGTGTATTAGTACTCTGTGCCGTCAAATGGTCAGCTGCATGACTTTTTAATTTAAGTGCTGTTATAAAGAAATATGCACCTTCTTGTTATAGTTGTTCTGACACATCAATTATGTTGGTCTTGCTCACACTATAAATGTTGGTGGTTTGCATATTTTCAGAAATTGAATTCATCTAGTATTATTGCCTGTGTTCATCAGTTTATTTTTTTTATTCATGTCAAATCTCAACTTCATTCTCTGAATTTTATGGACATCACAACTTATACTTTATGATGTACTAAATTTGAGCATTGAATTTGTAGACAAGTATCCATTGAAGAAGGAGAAGCCAAAGCTCGTGATCTCAATGTCATGTTCATTGAAACCAGTGCGAAGGCTGGATTTAACATTAAGGTAATTCATAATTTGGACACTCAAGTTTTAGTCAGATATATATAGGATTATAGAAAATATATAACAGATCAATTCTTAGGACATTTACAGTTTACTGTGACAGTAGCATGGGAAAACTGAACAAATTGTATACCTTCATATCATGTTCTAGTGTTTAACCTTATTGGAATCGATGAAACAGCGGATTCATTTTCCCCAATGATGGAAGTATTGTTGTTTTTCAGTTATTTTAATGTGTGTTAATGGACACATGTTAAGGATCTATAGAAAAATTCCGCCGTCCTTTATCTTTTTCGTTACCCTCAAACCTTTCGTTTTGTGCATAGCCACTCTTCCGAAAGATTGCTGCTGCATTACCTGGAATGGAAACACTTTCATCAACGAAGCAAGAGGACATGGTCGACGTAAACTTGAAGCCTGATCCAAATTCATCACAGTCACAGCCTCAATCAGGCGGATGCGCTTGCTAAACAACATTGTTAGTCGTAAAGTGCCTTCTTCTGCTTCTTTTCCTGTACCCTTCTTTTTGTTTTTGTATTTCTTTGAATCTAGAGACCTGTCTGCTCTTATATTTTTCTTTCTCAGGGACCATAGCCATAATTTTACGGATCTAGAAATGATTGTCATCTTCTTTTTTGTTGGTAGTAAATGGCATTATGTGTGATGGTGTAAGATGCCTTGTTGGCTCTACTTGAGTTCGGGTCCGGCTCAAATGACGGGCCTGCTCTACGGATGAAAATGTGTGTGTGAACCTCTTTACCGCTCGCCTACTTATAAAATATATAGAACAATGAAGCTGGACGGATGGGCGATGGGTCGTGGTGGGTGGCTAGGCCTCCAACCGCACCACTCGCCCCGCTCAAGCGTTTACCATTCGGAATTTCCCGAAAATTACTTTTCCTTTTGCATCTCGATGTGCATATGTATATATACGCATACTATGCAGGATCATACAAAAAATGTACAGAACCGAAACCTATATGTAGAATCGAGATTTGTAACTAGGGCTGTTACATGAGCCGAGCTATTTAGGGTTGAGTTTGTTCACTTTTACACTAGTCGAACATAAACATACTTTTAAACTCGAGTAAAAGTTAGGTGTGGTTCAGCTTTGAGCCGAGCTATTTAGGGTTGAGTTTGTTCACTTTTACGCTAGTCGAACATAAACATACTTTCAAACTCGAGTAAAAGTTAGGTGTGGTTCAGCTTCTTCATAAACAAACTGAGCTTGAGGATGTCAGTTTGGACTCGGTTCAGCTTCTTCATAAACAAACTCGAGTAAGCATACTTTTAAACTCGAGTAAAAGTTAGGTAGTGGCCCTAAAGATTGCAAGATAAGTCGATCTTCGCTATGATTCTTACATGATTTTAGCTGCTTGGACTCGGTTTGAGATCATTCATTTTCTAAATGGTTGAATACGAGCATATGTTTTAGCTTAGTTCTAACTCAACTCATTATTAAACGAACTGAGCTTGAGGATGTCAAAGTTTGGACTCGGTTTGAGTTCATTCACTTTCTAAATGGTTGAATACGATCATATGTTTTAGCTCAATTCAAACTCAACTCAGTAATAAACGAACTGAGTTTGACTATGTCAAAGTTTGACTCGTTCGACTCGAATAATAACATTGTAAATTTATAACTAATTATCCAAATTACATCAACATCATACCTCATATAAGATTCCATACAAGGGCGAAATGAAATTACCATGTAGTTATTATACTTGCATATAAGTTCCCACAATTCTCATTAAGGCAAATTTACTCTCCAACAAAGTCAATTATTATTACTTTCAATGATTGACAAACCGTAGATTTGATAGTTGGAGCAAACTTGTACCAGGTACAGCTATGCATGGATAGCAAAAACACTTATATCAACATCATACCTCATATAAGAATGTTTCAATTAGTTCAAATATTTTATATTATTAGTTCACGAATAATTTTGAACTTATGAATAAAATTTATAACAATGTATGAATTATTAGTACGATAAAATATGAACTAACTAAACAGATAATTTGAACAAAGTCTTAAAAAAATTTAAACGAAAAAGTGCCTGCTAGAAAAATAAACGAAAAAGTGTATGCTAGAAAAAAAAAAAAAAGAGAGAAAGGAAAACAAGTTGATCAAAAATTTCATACTATTAATTCAAAATGTTTGAAAAAAATGTATAAAATTTTAAATGAAAAAACGTTAAAAAAATTAGAACTATTAGAATAAATAATTTAAATTAATTGAACAAAAATATGAATCATTAGATAAACAATTTAACTAGAAGAGAGGAAGAGAAAATAAATAGAATAAAAAAGAGAAGATTAAGCTACTAGTGTAACTTACTTTTTTAGAATACAAATAAGGGGAAGTGTTCAAGTAAGGCCCATTATTCCGGTACGGCCGTGCGGCCATCTGTACGGCCGACACGTGTCCAGGAAAAAAATAAAATAAAATTTCTGAACGAGTTTTTTTTTTTTTTAAACGAGTAAAAGTAATAGTTCAAAACTTATTATGGAATAATTCATAACTTATAAAAGGATAGTTCATGAATTATAATAGAATAGTTCATAGTGTAAAATTTATAAAGGATTGAAAGTAATAGGTCAAAACTTATTAAGTAATAGTTCATAACTTCTAAAAGGATAGTTCATGAATTATAATAGAATAGTTCATAGTGCAAAATTTATAAAGGAGTGAAAATAATAGTTCAAAACTTATTATGGGATAGTTCATGAATTATAATAGAATAGTTTAAAGTGCAAAAATTTATAAATGAGTGAAAGTAATAGTTCAAAACTTATTATGGGATAGTTCATGAATTATAATAGAATAGTTCATGGATTATATTAAAAAGTAATAGTTCATGGATTATATGGGAATAGTTCAAAGTTTATAGGATAATAGTGCATAAATTATAACATGGTAGTTCAAATAAATTTTCATTAGTTTTCGGAAAAAAAGAAATTCGTTTCAGAAAAGAGGGAAAAAAAAATTATTTTTTTGGGACACGTATCGCCCGTACGGTCGGCCGTACGACCGTGCCGTAATAAAAGGCTGTACCTGAACATTACCTACAAATAAGACCCCTAGTATTTTACATGTTTTAAGAAAGGAAAAATAACCTAAAATAATACTAACTATCAACATTCAACCCAAAATAATACCAACTTTGAAAATTACTGGCAATGATACAAACTATCGATATATTTACCAAAAATAATACCGATTGTTTTTCCGGCGAAAACTCCGATTCCGGTGATGATGTGGCGGTCCATTTGTACAAGTCATCCCAAGTGTATGATTAAGTGGATCTTATGTGGATTTTTTTTTTAAAAAAAAAAAATTAATTTACTTTTATCTAACCAAAAGCCCAAATGTATACTTAAAAGCCCAGAAAAGATATAACACTCACGTCTATCTAACAAATTACTAACTTAATTAACTTAAGTTAATGTAAAATTGATTAATTTATGAATCACGTGAGAAATAGGATTAAACAAATTACTTTATTATGATTAAAAAACAAAACCAACACCTTCTCTGTCGCTACTCGATCTTTTTCTCTGTACATTATCGATCGAACAGATAATTTTGCAAACAACCTAGCTACCTCCATCTTCTCTACAAAGCGATCTACAAGCGAACAAGTTGGCATTCAGCGGAACCCTAGTTGCCACCATCTGCTCTACAAAGCAAACAAGTGCGAAATCAATGGAACCCTAGCTACTTAAACAAAATCGGCGTCTTTAAGTATACACGTCTCCCAACTCTTCTCCAGACTCCTCGATTTTTCCGACTTCTCTTAACAGGTAATCAATCCTCAATCTTTGTAAACCATTCTATTTTTTCCTATTATCTGTTGAACATGAAATAGGGTTTTTTCAACCAATTTGATTTTGTGTCAAACAGTTGATCTCAATGCAACTTAATTGTTTTCAATCAATTTATTCTCTAAACATGTAATCAATCCTCAATTTTTCAATTTTGTGTCAAACGCCTTTTGCTGATTTTTCTTCAATTCATGACAATCTTCCTTAACTGTCACCACTTACTGTAATAAGAACAACTTCATGAAAAACTGACAAATTTTACCTTCTCTTGTCCACGACGTAGTTGAATGGAAGGGCAGAGACAAGCATTTTCATCAGGGTCTTCTAGTTCTTGGTATCCCTACAACAATAAATCCTCAAATTTGAAGTGTTATCATGGTATCCCTACAACAATAAAGACTTGCAAGCGTCCTCCTCATTGCGGAAAACGTTTCTTTGGTTGTTCGTTGTGGAAGGTATACACTTATAATTGATATATTTTCAGATCGTGGCATTTTGAATCGGATGTGATAATAAGTAATATTGCTCATACGTTGTGGTGTTTGATATTGCTCGAATGTTTTCTGGGTGTTTGAATGTATGCAGGAAGGACAAAGTTGTGGCTATTTCAAATGGATGAATGCAGAAGATTCGGCATTGCAAATGAACCGTGGATCCTTAGAGCAAGTTGTCATGAGCAATCCGACAGATTTGAAGATGATAAAACAAGAAAATTTATTTTTGAAGATTATTATTGGTGTATTGTTAGTACTAGTAATCATAGTGTTGTTAAAAGTTTGATGTTTTAAAGTGTCATGTATTTGCTTTACTAGTTTCTTTTTTGATTAGAGGAATGTAATGTTGGTACTAGATTGTATCATGTAAGCTTGAACCTTTGAAATGTTCTAATGAAAGTAAAGTCTGTTTTATTAAAATCCATGGGGATTTTTTTGCTTATCTGACTGATTTTATTTGCTGGTTTTTTTGCTGATGTTTTTTTGCTGGTTTTTTTTTTTTTTTTT